>OY757916.1:80912110-81025583 GCA_963585895.1 Sepioteuthis lessoniana | reverse complement strand
CACACGTGTACAAGCACATGGGAAAGAAATATTCACATTATTGTTCATACTTTAGATTCTGTATTCAAGTTTTTTGAAATAGCATTGGAAATCTAGTAAGATATTTTCCATAGTAAATATTGGCTGTATAAAAAGTATTTGTATTTAAATTTTTTTTTACTGACTTTTACGCTAATGTTTATTTTATGTACACATCAAAAGACATTTTTACTTAACTATATTATAAATATTATATAGGCATATATACGATCATCCATCATGCTGATAGCATGGATTCTCTGGGCCACCGACTCTTGGCAGGTCCTGTACATCCATCCAGTGTTTGCACAGAGTTGATGAATGTAAAATTTTGCTGGTTGGCCAATACTGGTGTGTCCATATGTAGTAGTCCCCTGGAGAATGTCACTTGTGAGTTTGTCCCTGCTTCTCCATATAAATGTATTTTATTTATCTCATAACATTTGAAACAAAAGGTATTGCTAAATAATATTGATTATAACAGCAAAAATAGAGATTCTAGCCATATTGAGAAATTATTTTAAACTGAACTTCAAAGCCTCTAAACTCAGAATATAGAAAGTAGAAAGAAATGAATATTATACTGTATTGCCTACAACTAGTTTAAGCATTTTGAGGATGGTAACTTGGCCTTGAAATAAAGCCCAGAAATGAATAGTCATTAACATGCTAATGATGATGTTTTAAAACAAAGGGAGAACATATACACTTTCAGAAGAGTTAGGATTATTAAAAAATGCTATATCTAAAACATTACATGTGCATAAAAAATGTACATTCAACTAAAAATTTAAAATATTCTTGATTTATCTTAATAACTTTAAGCAATTCTTATAAAACTAATCTTAGCAAATGTTTTTGCCAGGTGTGTGCTGTAAATTTTCTCAGGTGTAATAATGCACTTTGTTAACTTCAAGGAACATTGAATAAACTCTTTAATCACACATTTTTTGCTAATATTTACAACACCAATTATAATAATTCATAGATTTAAGAGACAAAAACACAGATTATACTTATAAGAAAATAATTTAAATAGTTTCAGACTATTCAAAATTTTCATTAGACAATCGAACTTTTGTGTTTAGTTGCTACCAGTGTTTTGCTCAATCCATTCTTCAGCCACTGTCTTTTTGGAGAGTAATTCATCCAGCCTCTCATGAGTGTGTGGGACTAGTTTAATGGTGAATATTTTTTGCTTTCTAGCTATTGATCTTGGTTTTCAACATTGTCTGGTAGTAATAGAACTTTCTCTCAGCGACAACACAAAAATTTTGAATGATTGGAGAATCTAAGTTATCAACAACCTTATTATCAAGTCAGTCTCGAATAAGTGTAAATATATTGTCTATAACTTGTAAGAAGAGTCATTAACTTCAAATTTTTGTATGAACAATTGAAATTCTTGTGCTCTTAATGCTGAGAGGTTAGCAAAAATAATTTGTCAATGCTGGGAGAAATGTCAATAGCTTTATTCCACATAAGATAGTACAGCTAATCTTGGCTTAACATCACATTCCTTGGCAGAATCAGATGTAATTATTATTACAAAAACTTCAAAATAAATGTCCCATTAGGAGTGGGTTCATCAAGATGGATATCACTGTTATCCTTGGTTAAACTGGGGCTCAGAGGGCCAAGAATGAATTTCATTCAATGACAACAACTTATCAAGATGTATTTAGGTGTTCTTACAAAAACATTTATCCAGATTCTGTGGGAGCATAAGTCAGGTGAAATGATGCCCAAATGCATTTCAATGTGGTCAAGATCTTTAGTGCTGAAGAAAGGTAGAGGACACCAGTTTAACAATGCAGGTACTGTCATTCTATCACTGAGAAGCCAGTCAAGAGCTTAAGGAAGGTTTTTGAGAGATCCTTGAGAGGTGGTTCATCCATCCAATTGGCTTGCAT
This sequence comes from Sepioteuthis lessoniana, assembly GCA_963585895.1. Classification (NCBI taxonomy): domain Eukaryota; kingdom Metazoa; phylum Mollusca; class Cephalopoda; order Myopsida; family Loliginidae; genus Sepioteuthis; species Sepioteuthis lessoniana. The sequence goes on along the minus strand of OY757916.1, from coordinate 81,023,652 downwards.
ACAGTTTGCTAGCAAAAATCTGTGAACAAGTCAGGCCTATCTAAGAAGTTAAAAACCTGAATATATCAACAGTATTTCCCTGATAATTTTATGGGCTCTTCTAATCTATCTAGTTCTCATCTCTATTGTTGAGACCTTAGAGAGAGGTGGTGGGTCAGTAACCACCTTAGGTTTAGGTTACTGAAGAGCTTAAATAGTATCAAATGTTACGAATATCACAACCTGCAACTACCAGAATACAGGAGCTTATGTGATCATAACATGGCCAAAGCAGGGATCCAATAAGGACTGGCATGAAGTGGAGGGCAGAGGATCGAGTTCAGAACACAGACACAAGGCTGCACCATAAGTTGGTGGAGGTGGTCACCCAAGGCTGAACTAGGCTCGGATTATTTCTGATTCCTACATGAATTCCCTCAGAGGAAAAATATACCTTGTTCAGGAGATGAGAGCAATAGTAAAGAGATAAGAACCTGCAAGCTGTTAGAATGAAGCAATGACATATTTGTGGTTGGATGGGTTATTTAATAACAAAGTCAGTTTTTTATAAGCAGTTATATGGTTTCAATTTACATTTTCTATTCAATAATAATCCTTTGTTTGCACATTTATGTGGTTTCAGATATTACTATCCAATTCTTATAATTTGCAGTCAAATAGTTTTATATATTCCTATTAATACTAACAATTTTCCAACAGAATTATTTGATCCATATATGGGACCCTAACCGGTACTACCACTCCAGGTCAGAGTGGTCCTTGGAGTAATGTGAATGAAAGAGTACTCCATACTCCCTAGAGCTCCAGAACTGGAGCCTCACCACCAGATGTAGTTTAATATCAACCACAACGTATTTGGATCAGCTGAGAAATTGTGGTCAAGAAAAAAAAAACTAGGTTGAGATGCTGAAAGTTGAATCTTACTACATTCAATTTCTCAAATTGTACTTATTTTGGAGTCCACAAGGAAAATAATGCTATTGAAGCTGATGGTCCAATGAAAAGATTGCTTTGAACAGGCTTTTAAAAGGAAATTCAACAAGTATGTGAGACTGGTCAGCAAGTGAAATACCTCCTGATAAAGATTGAATGTAAGGGGTTTGTGATCCATTCTCTGACCAAAACCTTCAAGCATTTGGGCATCAAGAGATAGATAAGAGGAGAACTAACTGCAGTAGCACTGATGCAGTAGATAAGGCATTAAGATGGTTTGAGCTCCAGTCAAAAGCCATGACTATTTGGACACAAGCTGGGTTTTTTTATTAGCTCCAGCTGATTCACTTGGAAGAGAGTGTATGATAAAAACCTGAAACAACTGAAGATTCCAGCCTCATCTGTGAAGATGTGCCCAAAGGCATCAGTCTATGTATGAAAACAACAAATTTCCAAATTTATTTGAAAATAATGCAAGTAGCCTATGGCCTGTGAGACAGACAAAGCAAAGCTTAGTAAATAACAATACTGAGAGAATGAAGCAAGTGTTAAATTAGCCTAACAAAATTTGGTATTGTCTGAAAATATTTGGACTTATTAATTTGGAATGTTAATGACAAGACAATATCTTATTCCAATGAATAGATATGAAACAATTTTTGTATGTATGTCACTAACACTGCAAAATAGTATATAAGGTGTAATCAAAAAGTATTGAAACTGATTCTTTAAATTAAAAATCAAAATCTAATGAACACAGATGCACATCTGAGCCACTTGTATTATAAAGTGATGATATTTAGACTCCAGACTCTGCATGAGTCGGCCAATTCTCATATTTTTTGTGTATAACTTTCTCTTGTTTTCTAAACTGAAAATTCATCTCAAGCCTAAGATTTTAGGATATGGAAGACAAAAGATATTCAATGATGTATTTTCTCACCATATCAAAAGAGGACTTTTAGAAGTGCTTTACTAATTCCCTTCATAAATGTCTTGGTAAATGGAGCTTCAGTTTTGATACTTTTTGAACATGCTTATATTGTGAGATTTGTGTTAGCACAATAGTGTGAAAATGCTTTTTGAGAATCTCAATACAACTAAATGATAGTTTAAGGTAGCTGTTTACATTCACTCTAACCATTATAACTTTTCAAGAGACAACTATCAAATGCTAAAACACACTTCTTTGTATTCATTTATAAAAAGTTGATAATATAAATTTCTTTAAATAGAACATGACTCAATATAGAGTATAATAAGTATTGAAAACAACCTTTATACAAGTATTGTGAGTATTATTAAAGCAGTTTTTTTTATTGCTCATGCTCTAATAATTCATTATATGATAGCTGAGATGTCTAAGATTCAATTATCTATAGCAAATTGAAGCTAAGATTGACACTGAAATTAACAGTTTTGTGTTCCAGTGAATGTATATGCTTATTTTATAATATTTGATTCAGTGCTTCTTAGTTAAGGACTTAATATCTAATATCATTTTATATTGAAGAAAAGAAAATGGCAAATTGCTTGATTCAATGTTTGTGTACATTAATTATGAATTTCACATTTTATTAATATAAAACTGGAATCATTAAACAGAAGTAGTTCAAAGATTATATCACATTCAATCCTCCAATTTGAACATCTGGCAATTAAAACCTGTACTGAAAAAATATCAATAAGAAATTTATTTTCATAGAAAAATCACAGCTTGTTTTACTCTTGTCATTTTGATCTTATTTACCGTGATTCAAAGCTGATTGTATTTGTAATTATATCCTTCAACAAATTGTTTAAACATTTAGTTTAACTTCCTGGACAGATAAATCCTTACATATTGTTTGAACTATATTTGGAATAAAGATAATTATCAATCTTAGTATTGTTGATAATATTTTAGTTATATCCACGTTGAAAGTTACCTTTGGCTTTATAAATAAAAGTCTTGTAAAGTGTTTGACTGCTAGTTGCTGATGTGCACAATATAGCAAAGGCATGTCCTGCCACACTGGCTGAATAGAGAGGGTTGAGAAGTTGGTAAGAGGAATTTCTGATGAAATTCTGGTTTATATATCCATCATCACTACATTTTTTTTTCAAAAACTGAAATAGTATTGAAGACAATTTGTTTGCTTGGGTTTTTATGGCATATCAACCCTTGTATGTTATTTAATGTCAAATCCATTTTTAAACAAATAAACAATTCTATTTCAAACAATTCAGTTTAGCGTAAGTATACAGTCTAATTGTCAAAAACATTTCCATTTCAAGTTATTCAGTTTAGTCAAATAGTTCTAATTCAAATAATTCAGCTTAGTATATAATTTTTGCTAACATACAGTTAAATGTCAAAACAGTTCTATTTTAAACAATTCAGCTTTGTGTAAGTACAGTTTCAATGTCAAAAACAGTTCTATTTCAAACAATTCAGTTAAGCTTAAGTATGTAGTTTAAATGTCAAAACAGTTCTATTTCTTGCAATTCAGTTATTTTTATCTTTTATAGGATTATGGTTGCCACTTTGATGGTACTATTATGCTTTCACCTGCTGCTGTCAATGTGTATTTGAGAGTGAATTCTTTTGTATTGAAGCTAGTGACTTTCTTGTAGTCTAAAGCTTCCAAGTAGGATTGGTTAAGCAGATTTTTACAGGTACAAAGTTTTATTTAGTTGATTTAATTTTTGATTTTACATTAAAGAAATTAATTCTTAAAATTTTTTTTTAAAGTTTGTTTTAAACATTTGTTTGAACTATGTTTAGAACCAAATTTTTTCTAGAATCAATTCAGCCAACGGAGAAATTTTCCAGACAGTACTATACAGCATAAAAAAAACAATCTCTCCAGATACCAAATGTTTTTCCTCTTTCAGATGAGTCAGAAAACCTGATAAGTTTTTAAATGAGACAAATAATTGTTTACTTCACACCACTTGAGCAATTATAGGTTTATATTAGTGTATCATGCACTGGTTGTTATTTAGTTCAGTCAATGATTCAAGTTTCAATTTCCAGTCACATTTCATCAATTTTTTTATCCTAACTTTCGGAGAATCAACTTTATGTTTGGCAATCATTTTCCCCCTATTGGCTTTTGCCAATTTTTCTCCAAACAAAAACATTGAAGCAAAAACATAATTGAGATAACGCCTTTGTTCCACAATTTAGTAGAAAATCATACTTTCCGAGTTTGGAAAAGGAGAAGTAAGCTTTGTAGAGAAGGGAAAAATTTCATATTTTGGTTTGGTGCGCAATTTAATTCAACACTTAATTTCACCCAATCAGGATGACTTATCCTATTCGCCCCGGACCTTCATTTCTGGCCACCAAATCTCGTAAGCTGCCAAACCCAGTCTTTTTGGCTAGAGAACGCTGACTAGTGCAGACGTCACGCTGGCCGTTCTTCAATAGCGATGCTTTTTAGCTGGACAATGCTGCCCAGTGCAGACATCTCATTGCGGCTCTAAAATAGCAGCAGCAGCAACATGGATACATGAAGGAACCCATCTAATTTATGGATTCCTTACAAGGAATCCCAGTTGAATATAAATTAGATGCATTCAACATGCCTCGCACAGGCACAACTTTATGTCACCCCAAAAGTAATCCCGCTCTCGACATGCTAGCTCTCAATTCACCTCTGGGCCACTTTAATGGAGACCAATGCACGCCTCTCCACCAGACGGACAAAAACCTTGGTGACTCTAAAACACAATCCCTCACATGTCCGACGACACACGCTGCCATCTCAACCTTCTCAACATCTCATAACTCAATTTCGTCTCAATACTCACAACCCTTCACGAGTCTTGCAGCACCAAAAGCAAACCCAATATTCCATGCTGCAAATAAAAACCTATTCATAAAAATATGTTTTGACTATCGCCATCTTACTTCTTCATTCTACCTATATTTACCCTTAAACCTTACCGAGGGGACTAACAACAATAAGCGAGGAAACAACTCAACATAAACACACATACGTTACACCATCTTCCTCGCTAAACACAAACAAACTTTCCCTCACTACTAACAAACCAACTTCTCCAGCTAAAATCATCCTACAAAAACTCTGGCTACAAAAAGGTTCCCCCCGCTAAACAATAATAACCATTTCACCTATCACTAAAGCTTTATAGGAGTTGGATTTATTAGACAGTGAAACTATTATATAGTATAAATATCTTGCTAGTCACTTCAGGACTAATAAGATTTTCCTAAGATCTTTTTAATTAACTTAAAGTTATCCATTATAGTTTTAAGGGTAATCATTATCAAACAGCAAAAAAAAACAAAAAAAAACAAGATAAATTTGACAAAGTCAAAGATAAGTGGGTGACAAGATTTTTTTTATCTGATGTCACACCTGTTAATCCAATGGAGTAATCCTACCTGAATGCTCTCCTGGCAGTGAGGCGGTCTCTACTCGGAAGTTGTGAGACTGTCATTATTGTAAATACGGTAGTCGTTAGAGGAGGATGAATAAATATTTTCTCTCCGTATATCCGCTATTGTTATGGTTTCATAATTAATATTGTGCTTCATTATTTTCAAATTAACATTAGTAGCAGAGTTAAACATTACTATGGCTTCGAAATACATTTCCCTACCAGTCTTACTTACAGACAAATACAGCACATGGAAGTAGGAAATGCAAATTTGAGAAATGGCAACATGTGTCGAGAAGGTGAAACACACTCCCATAGTATTTCTTTCTCTAGTAGAAGGCCAGAGAAGCCCTTTTAGAGTTAGATATTGTGGCCCTTAATTCCGAATATGGGATGGAAAAGGTGTATGAGAAACTTGACACTCTTTTTAGAAGACATAAACCAGTCTGCCTTTTTGGCCTATGAAACTTTCGAAGGATATCGGAGACAACCTGACACATCAATAGAGGATTTTCTTATCGACTTCAGGCGACATGTCACCAAATTAAAGGACTTTAATATTCTTTTACTGGAATCTGTATTTGCCTTTAGAGCATTAAAGAGTGCTAATCTCACCCCAGTAAATGAAAGATTAGTCAAGGCTACTGTATGTGTGTTGACACTATCTTCCATGTCAGGACAATTACGGCAGATTATGCACAGTCTTCTGATGCTTCATCTACCAACACTCCACTCATCATCGTGAAGAATGAAATAGATGTTATTGCCTATGCAGAAAATAACCAGACAAATCCCAGTGATTCCTGTTTTAATGGTCGACGAGGAAAAATAAACCATGGTGGAAGACGACACAATAACAAAACATGCTCCACTGACAAAAAAACAAAAATAAACCCACTAAGACCTGAAGGCAACACCACTGTATATTTTATGTATGGCTGCAAATTCCGCCAGTTTTATGACTGCTCTTACATTGATGATACCAAAGATAAATATGAGGACAGTAAAAATGGGAGTTATCTTTCCCTGTCTAACATGATAATGATGAGTTAACTTACAGAACGGGAGGAAAATGGCAACACCTTTTTAGGTGAGACACTAGGTTCTGTCGTTCTGGATAGTGGTGCATCTGGTACCGTTTGCAGAACAAAATGGTACAAATGCTTTCTTGAAACATTAACCGAGGCACAAAGAAAAAAATTTCTTAAAGAAGGAGTGAGAACCTTTAAATTCAGCGATGGAAATAAGCTGAACTCACAAAAGATAATTATGTGTCATCGTAGACATCGAAGTCAGTATCATCCCTGATGTTGTAGACTGATATTCCACTTCTCTTGTGCAAAGACTCCATAAAAAGAGCTGAGACTTGTCTCAACTTTGAGAATGATAGCATTATGATGTTTAAAAAGAAAATTCCATTGGGATGCACATCATCTGGACATTACCACATCCCTATCACCAAACCTTTACCAGACAAAAGTAAGTTCAAACACATACAAGCCTATTGTTGGATTCACATTAGGATCATATTTTAACAAAAATATTGCCATGGATATCAAAGTCAATGGCAACAAAGAACTTCACCTGATTGACCATGCTACTAGATATGGTATCTGAGTCAGGATTCCTAGTAAAGAAAGTTTTGACATCATCAATGCTATATTTAAACACTGGATAACATATTTTGGGACTCCAGGATCTATCCTTACTGATAATAGCAGGGAATTCAATAACCAGTCATTTTGGGACATGGCACAGAATTTGAATATCATTGTGTGTACTACACTCCTGCTGAAAGTCCATGGAGTAATGGGTTAAATGAATGACATAATGGGATATTGGGAGAAAGAGTAAAGAAGATTATTGAGGACACACATTGTAGCTTTGAAATAGCACTATAAGTGCCAAAAACACTCTTCAGTGTTCATGGATTTAGTCCTAACCAACTTGTTTTTGGTTGGAATTCCAACCTGCCCTCCTTTCTAAATGACCAACTCCTTTTCATTAGAAGGTATCTCCACCAGTGAAGTTGTTGCCAGTAACCTCAATGCCATGCATACAGCCAGAAAACAGTTTATAAAGTGTGAGTCTTTGGAAAAATTAAGACATGCACTTCATCATCAAGTTAGAACTGGTATAACACCATCATACAAAAACGGTGATGTCTTTTATTAGAGAAATCTTTGTGATAAATGGCTTGGTCCAAGAACTGTCATAGGGTGGGAGCATAAACAGGTTCTTGTTAAACATGGAGGCATATATGTAAGAGTTTACCCCCTGTCATCTTGTGCCTCGCCTCAAAAAATATCAAAGTTCCTCTTAAAGTGAATCAATAATTGAACCCACCACTTCACCAAGTGGGGCTTAAAGAAACTTCAAACATATCAATTTCTGAAGAGAACAATGTGGAAGAAGAATTAGGGACCCCAAGTGATCATGTTGAACAACATCAAACAGTGAGAGATGGACCAACGAAACAAAACCCCATTCAAAAGACAATTGAGCTTCCTAAACCAGGACAAACTATTGAATGTAAGCTCGCCAATGATGATGATTCAGAATGGAGAAAATTGAATGTCATAAGGAGGGCAGGCAAAGCCACAGGTAAAAACAAACATTTAATGAATGTGGCTTTGGAACAAGGTGAACCATTTTGGCTAGATTTTGAGCATGGAGTATTAGAATGGAAAGCAAGTGAAATCAGACCAACAAGTGATGATGAACACACCTTTAGTGACGAGGAAAACAATGATTTCCTCCTTTGATCATAACCTGGAAACAATAAAAAAAAGAACTCCAAAGCTGGGTCAAAAATAAAGTTTACACCCAAGTATCTGACCAAGGCCAACCCAGGATATCTACAAGATGGGTTTATACTTACAAAAATCTCAATGACAAACAAGCCTGTAAAGCCAGACTTGTGATGAGAGACTTTCAAGACAGGGATATGGGCAATATAAGAAACGATTCTCCCACATACTTTAAAGAAGGTCTATGTATAGCCTTGGCCATAATGGCATCTAACCATTGGATGTGCAAGTTAGTGGACACAAAAATAGCATTCCTGCAGAGCAAGGAGTTAGACCAATTAGTCTACTTGGTACCTACTAAAGAAGCCAATGTGCCTCCAGGATATATTTCGAAGCTCTCTGAGTGTGTATATGGTTTAACTGATGCATCAAAATCCTGGTACCTGACACTCAAGGAGGAATTATTGAAATCTGGAGCAATAGTTTCAAAATATGATCAAGCTATATTTACATGGTATTTTTGAAACAAACTACATGGTATAATTGCTACTCATGTCAATTTTTGCTTTGCAGGGTCAGAGATCTTCCAGATCAGAGTCATGGACAGGCTTCATCGTTTGTTTAAAATTAAATCTGAAGATGTTGCAAAGTTCTAATACATAGGATTGAACATAAAGAAGAACAAGGATAAAGTTAAGCTTGGACTGAATGAATAAAAAAAAAATTAAAATGTATCCCTGTAGGAGGCAGAAATTTGATAGAATATCTGCAACAGAAGTAACTGAAACCAGACAATTGATTGGTCAACTTAATTGGCTTGCCACCCAAACCAGACCTGATCTTAGTCATGACATTAAGTTCAATGCTAAAGCAGGAAAATGTTGAATGCTTAAAACAAGCTAAAATGGTGGTAAAAAAAGCAAAAAAATAGAAACATCCCAAATAGATATTCCAGATTTAGGAAATCTTGAGCTACTAAAAATTATTGCCTATAGTGATGCCTCTTTTGGCAATTTAACTGATGGAGGTTCAAAAGGAGGCTATATACTTTTTTTGGTTGGAAACAATGACAAGAATATGTCCATTGCCTGGCAATCCAAGCGTATTCGAAGAGTCATTAAAAGTACTCTAGCTGCAGAAACTTTAGCCATGGTTGACCTGGCAGAAGCCAGTATTTTTTTTATTGAAAATTCTTATTAGAGATACTGCAATTGAAAGACAATAGTGATAACATCAATGTCTTCTGCAAAACAGACAATTCCTGTTTCTATGATTTGGTACATTCCTCAACCCAAATTTTGGACAAGAGACTTCGCATAGAGATGGCTATTTTGAGAGAAATGATCGAGAAAAAAGAAATTGCAGAGATCTCTTGGATACCAACTGATGTACAAATTGCAGACTCCTTGACAAAGAAAGGAGTGCCATCACTTAAGATCCTTGGGTTCATATCACCCTAAAGAATCATCTGTATAATGTAAATAAACTCTTTATTTTCTTTTGCTGAACATGATACTTCACTGAAAATAAAAATAAAAAGGGGAAGATCCGTTAATCAAATGGAATAATCCCCCTTCAATACTCTCCTGGTGGTAAGGCAGTTTCTACTAGGAATTTTCTGAGATCATCATTATTGTAAATATGGTAGTCGTTAGAGGAGGATGAATAAATATTCTCTCTGTATATCTGCTGTTGTTGTGGTTTCGTAATTAATATTGTGCTCCATTATTCTTAAATTAACACCACCAATACTAGGAATACATATGTCATATTCAAATAGAAGGCACTTGATTTCTGTAAAGTTTGAATAAGCAAGAATTCCAAACCAAAGAGGAATTGGTGAGGAATTTCAGTCACATGTATAAGCCATAAGTATATTGGTGAAAAAAATTAAAGATACTACACTGACCCTTGGCAGAAGTGTTAATCCATACATAAATAGCATTTTCTATGAGTACTATGCTAATATGTATTTTATTGACTTGACAAATGAGAGAAAGTGTATAGTTGTACATAAAATCTGGATTATGTCTGCTTGTGTGAATCCATTCAACAAATGTGGGAACTCAAACTGACATTTTCTCTTCTGAGTGTTATCATCACAAACTGTGGTCCAATACCAGAAGCAAGGGGAGGTAGAAAGCAGTGTTGATGTCCCTCAATATTAATTCTGTCCGCTCTTCATTAATAATGGACTGGCAAGTTCAGCAGTACAAAAATCACCAAGTGAATTACTGAATGATAAAGTCATAAAATGGAACAGTTGTTACTGGAAATAATAGGTAATTAAGTTATAGAAGAGGTTGTCAAAATCTCTCACTCTTCCTTCCTTCCTTCCTTCCTTCCTTTCCTGTTAACACCTTTTTAAAATTTCCATTGATTTTCACTTATCTTTTTTTCCTGGCCTCATATCCAGGCACCAAAAAGTAATGTTATTGCATTTGATCAGGATTTCAAGTATTTTCTATTGTAATGTTAGCATGAAAGATTCAGTAGGCATATTTTTGCAGGAAACAAATGCTATTCATAACAAAAACAAGCAATTCTATCAACTATATTTACTGGAAAAATTATGTCTGTCCTTGTGTATAGATAAATGTTTTGTGAGAGCTACCAAAAATTACACCCAAAAGAGGGTTCTTTATATATATATATATATATATATAAAACTTACATTATTGGGAAGAAAGAGTAGTCATAAATTTTGGAAAATCAGGACCATTTCATTTCTTTGTTATATATTTCATTTGCTTTACCTTGGTACACAAGGTTATGTGGAATTATAGCATAACTATTGTTGAAAAAAAAAAAAAAAAAAAAAAAAAGAGAATTCTCTTTTGCAGCTTGGTACATAATTAGTTCTTAAACAATGTTAAAAAAAACCTATGAAAAATGGAGTTTGAAGGGCAGTATGCTTTACAAACAATGCTTTTTCACAAAAAGAATTTCTAGAGCTTTTCAGGATTATATGTATTTAGTTTTTGTGTAAATTTACTTACAGAAACACCACCTCAACAACAGAACTAAAACATTGTTTTGCTATCATCACAACCAATTTTGAAATCTTAGCACCAATGGATACATCAACTAATGTATTATGAAAGATTAATTATTTTTTCTTTAAAATTGACATCATCAAGGCAAAGTTCTTAATTGAGTTATTGAAGCTTTAGACTTTATTTTCCCATTGTTTCAAATTTCAGTCATATTTCTTCTCTCTTAGATTAACCAGGCATCATCATCCACTTTATAGAATATATATACACACATCCTGAAACCCTTACTTTAAAGGGATTCAACACATCTAAACCACTCATGAAACATTACATTTTAACCCTGAAATACTTATTAAAGTGTTAAAAACTAATTATCTAAAAATTCATCACCTTTTAGACTGTTCTGTTTGATCCCTTCAAGAAGAAAAACATTAAGAATGGAAATTATATCTAAATATGTGTTTTTATATTTTATATTTTTTATTTTATATTATATGAGACTTAAAAATTAATTTGCTGTAACGGTACATGAATATTTTTAAAAACTGCAATGAATAAACACTTCAAATAACAAATCTGAAAAGGAGTTCAAGTCTTATCAAGTAATAAACTAGAAATACTTATTTATACCCTTTCTATAAAATCTACCTGTTATGATAGTATCCCCAAGGATAGAATTATAATAGATTTCTACTGTAAGTAAAAATAAAATAAAAATTATATACTGTGACAGTACAAAGTCAGCCTAATAATTTTGAACGGTTGAATTCTTATTCATTTATTTTAGTTTCTCTACATCTTATTTTGACTCATCTTTTGAGCATGAAATATACTAAAGAGAACGGCTAAAAACTTGTCTGAAATCAAGATTTGGTGGATAAAGTGTGAATATGCATGTATGTATTAAGAGAGAGAGAGAGAGAGATCATGTGTTTAGCAGCATGCCTTTGAATTTATCAGGCAATTACATATGTACATCATGATTTGGTTTCACAAAGAAATGTTTAGGAGGGGGATTCTAAATCTAGTGTAAGTTCTGCTCTCACATGCAACAGCATAGAAAAGATTCAAGGTGATGCTATAAAGTTTTAAAAGGCAGAACATTTCTTGTTCATTCTTTAAACTTCAGGTTTATTTATCATGTCTCAGCAAGTAGAACAATGGCAGTAGGATCTCATGGTCATAAGCTTTCTGTTAGAGTTTCTTTCTTCTGAAGAAGGCAGAATCAACTAGAGAGTTTTGCTACCCTGTGAGAGACAAGTTTCAATAAAAAGGGTAATTAGCGGAGATTTTACAAACTAGTTTTTATGATATAGTTATACTGTTATGGGAGTTTTAACTTTTAGTGTTTCTAATGGGAAATTGAAGAGCCTTTTCTTATATCTGTTTCTTATTTGGATCTATTACTGCAATTATTTCCATTGGTTTGAGACAATACATCAACTCGGCTAGTTCTGGGGATTACCATGTGATTTATTTTTTATTTTACTATGTCTTATGCTAAGTTTATAACTTATATATCAGTTCAAGTGGCAAGCAATTCTTCACTCTGTTGCTTTTCAATAAAGCAAGTAATTCTATTCGTAAGAGTTTTTGGGGATTTTGTTGGTAGGAAGCAAAAAGTTGATAAATATCCATATACAAACATACAAGCAAACATTGCCAATAACTTGTATCAAACCATCGATAACATCCACTATTGATTCAAATGGTCTTCAATTCTTCTACATTCTCTTTACCTCCTGGAAAGAACAAAAAGCTACTCTAAAATACAAACCCAAATTATTGACTTTCATTTCAGACAATAGTTTTTCCAGGATTCAGAGAACAAATAAAAGGAAGTAAAGCCATTTGCAGTTGTGTCTCTCTCTTGTTCTGTGTCCCATATGAAAATAAAGATCAATATGAACTATAACTGAGCTGCAATTAGCTGACCTGATCCAATTAAATCATTAATAACTAGAGAGGAGAAGGGAGATAATCCATAATTGATCTGAATGTTTCTTTGTCCACAGGAAGTTGGTTTGGTTTCACTTAATGAGAAGAAAAATAGAACAAGAGGAGAAATTTGGTGACAGAATAAGAGAGACAGAAAAAAACAAAGATAGAAAGAGAGCACGACTAAAATATAAAGACAATGAAACATTAATTGTGAATATCCAAACAAATAATTTCAGCAATAACAAAAAAGTTTAATAAAAATCAAAAACAAAAAAAAAAAACCCTTAAAAGCTCTGGCTATTACAAATCAAGGCAGTCAACTAATGTATTATAAAAGCTTTTGTTGATAGAGCAAGAATTACCAATATTGCAATATGATATGTTGAGGTGTTGATTGTATAATTATCATCATCATAGGAAATGGAATTGGCAACCCGAGTTCAAATCCTGGATGAGGTTGTTTGCATTTAACAGTGTTAATACCCTTGAGAAAGGTTTGCATCCAATTATTCTCCCTTCAGCTAGGAGTAAATAGTCAGGAAGACTGGTCTCTTTAACCTTGGTATAGCTACCTATCTTCAAGGAAAATTCTGGATTCAAATCAGTTAAACTCAGTTTTTAAAAATTGATCTTGTGTCACTTCCTGCTCATGCAGAGAGTCCAGTAAACATATATATATATATATATATTGCAATATGATAATCTATTGAATATTTCATAGAATTTAATAAGCTCTGCTTGGTCTGGCATGCAGTTTTCAGATTGCTTATGGTACTGTTACTAATTGGTCACTCATGTAATTTCCAAGCTGACTCATCACTGCTTAACTTTAGTGATCTAGCAGAAAAAAGTACTTTAAGTGTGCCATGACAGAATATTTCATGATGGCAACCTTATAAACAGAAATAACTTTTGTAAATTTCTTTTGAATAGTGGAATTCTAAAAACTTAACAGTAGTGTGACCTCTTCTAATTCAGGTAGAAAGAAACCTTTGTATTTGTTAATAGAATAACTTTTCTTCAAAATAAAATGTGCTGTAAGGAGCCTCTCTATTTCTGCACTTAAAATGAAAATTTGTAGCTCAAATGCTTAAGAAAATTCATTATATATATATATATATATATATATATATATAAACAAACTAGATACAAAGATGCAATCCAAGATATTTTTCTAGTTAGATTTAGAATAAAATATGTACTTTATTTTTAGATGAGGCATTGTAAAACCATGTCAATATTGAATATTTTTCATCTTTAAAATTTTATTGATTCTTTTTATTGATTGATTTTAATAGTATTTCAATCCATCTTGGGTCATTTTATGTCAAGAGCAAAAGGAATTGCATTCATTGTATGTTCATATTTACATTTTTGTACCGTTGTTTCTTTACATTTTTTTAAAACAGTCTTATCTAATATGAATAATTTCTAAACAGATCTATTTGACCCATTGATGGGACCCTAGCAGGTACTAACACTTCAGATCAGAGTTGATTTGAAAGTAATGGCAATGAAGGGGTTTTCAACTCTCCCCAGATTTCTAGAACCTGTGCCTCACTATCAGATACAGTTTTGTGTGATAGAATACCTCTTTTTGGGGTGACTTACTCCTCTTCAGGGGATACAATCAGTATATTCTATTCCCTGTTGACAGGACACTTGTCTTAATCACAACTCAACTGAGATTTTGATCTAAAATAGGAATATTGTTAATTTTAATCCATGCAATTCTTTGCTTGATGACCCGAGTGAGTTGTAATAAAGAACTAAAAGTTTAGATGAAAGAAAATACTAGCAAAATTAAATAAGTGATTATTGACAAATTTACACCTTCAGCTATTTTAAAGGTGTATAGTAGTAAGAGCCAGATGAAGTTGATGTTATTGTAAATGTTTACTAAGTTTAGTTAATACAAAGCTATAACAATGGGGCACTCACTGAACACTTATTTTGACTAGCAACAGCTTGCAAGACTAACCTTTTAATACTGGTTCAATGATAGGTATCCCTAATCATAGATATTTCTTAAACTTAGCTTAGTCTGGTGTCAGGCCTTAATAGTGGAGCAGCTGATGACGAAACTTACTAGCAATGGTTGTACGACTTATAATTAACCATTGCAGAATTAAAAACATTTTTAAATCAATGTTTTTGTTTTTGTTTCTTTTTCTTCTATGGTATATCAATGTATGGTTGGACTAGAGGTTAATTGCATAAAGAATAGAATTGCTGAACTTAAATTCCGTCTGTGATGGCTTACACTTTATGTTAATGTTCTTAAGACATGAGAGCTCTTCTTTCTTCCCTTGCTACAAGTGAGTAGTAGGCAGTTGAGCATTATAATCTTTTAAAAGCAATCCATATTTGGCATTCAGTAATAGGTTAGGTCAGAGATCATTTCTTGTTATTCATATTTACCAACCCCTCCACTCGAGCAGGATATGACACAAGGTCAATTTTTAAGCAGAGTTTGACAGGTTTGAATTCAGAGTTTTCCTTCTCCTTGACTAGTTGCCTCGCCAAGGCTGAAGGACCCAGTCCTCCCTACTATTTACCCATTGCTGGAGGGAGAATAATTGGATTCATACCTTTCCCAAGGGTATTAGTGCTATGTGAAATGCAATCGGCCTCGTCCAGAATTTGAACTCATGTTGCCGTGTCCATTTCCTACGATGATAACCATTACACCATGGCCACCTCCATTTCTTGTTATTGGTACCATGTAACCAAGTACAACCTATCACATGGGACTTGAAGAGGAGATGGGCACTACCAGGTAATCCAAGATACAATAGCATCCCACTGACTTGATAGATTATAGAACACATCCAAATGTCAATATTTACTAAACTTATCTCATGATTAACACAAAGTCATTTATGGAGAGCCAAGGGAAGATCAGACATTATGACTAATCAACAAGTTTTCTTAACATTTAATAAGTTTACTCTTGTCAAGTACAGAGCTATAATAAAAGACCACATAGTGATGACCAAATTCATTTACAATGATTAGCAAGAGTTACCTGTTAGTCATTGTGTGAGTATGGCTTAAACTTGGAGAAGCCAATTTTTTCTGTAATGTATAAAACATTATAAAGTTGTGAAAATTAATGTTATTGACATGTTATTGTTGTCAACCATTATTAATAATAATGTAATTATTGAGTAAAAGCAAATTGATTACTAAAGATCACATTGCAAATGAATGAATCATTTGGTAGGTTGCGATACTAAAAAGGAATGTAGGTCCTCAAGGGAAATTCAGTGATAAATTTATTTTCTGAATTGAATGATTAATGTGACTAAAAGCTAGGAAGTTTCAAAATGGCTGCATGTAAGCCCAGTGATTAATTGATTCATAGTTCATATGTATCTTTTGGCATGTTGCAGATTGCCTCTGGTGCAAATATGCATCTGTTCCATCAAATGATTCTATGGAGGAAAAAAAAAACAACTACTAATGTTTAGGAGGAACATTAGCATCATTCTTTATAGTTTAATATATCTAATTTTATTTTCTAACATAAAAGTATAAGACTTTAGAATTTGTTTTATGTACATGACTTGGGAGTTTCTTGGCTGTATAACACTCAGTCTGTGGTATCAACTACCTTCTTATACCAAGAACATTCAATCATTAGCAAAGTTTTAAATTAAAAAAGAAAACATTGCTTTGTGATTTTTATACTTAGAGGAACAGAATAAATAAATACATTTCCAACTTGTGTTATGTAAGTTAGAGACAAGTTAAATTTTCTTTAAATATTGATACTTTTTTCAACAGGTATGTTTTATTGTAATGACAGATTTTCAAGTACTTTTGTTCTGTGGGATTCTAAAATTCTAATGCTAACTAAAAAAAACAACAACATAGATGGCTTTATCATGAGCAGGATATAATATAAGGTGTTTTTTTTTTAGTGGAGGTCATCTGGTTTGAATTCAGAGTTTTCTTTTGCCTAGACTAGTTGCCATACCAAAGTTAAAGAGCTCAGTTTGCCCTACTATTTACCTGTAGCAAGAGAGAGAATAATTGGATTCATAATTTTTCCATGGGTATTCGCACAAAGTGAAACAGTGTCATCCAGGATTTGAACTTGGGTTGCGAGGTCCATTTCTTATAATTATAACCATTACAACATGAACACCAAAAATGGCATCATGTAAAACTTCAAATATCAATGAATGCATTAAAAATCAATGTTGAAAGTATTTATATTGATATTTACTATACTTTGTGTAGCATAAGGTCAAATTAAAAAAGGGCAGAAAATGGGAAGGAAAAATATTGTTTTGCATTAGTATTTTATGTAGAGAGAGCATATCTGCCTTGAAAATTATTCAAAATCTTAAATTTTGACCCAAGCTCAAAACAACGATGACCATGTGTAGTAAGAAATACATGACTATTTTAATCCCAAATCAAATCCTCTTAAATTAAGATTATAATTATTTATTAAGCTAAGGTTTCTCTTGCACAAAGCCACAGTCATAGAGAATCCAGCAAATATCAAAGTCTCTACTCTAGCATATTAGTCTCGTGAATTAGCTTATTAACCATTACTATGAAGGTCCCCATATAGTTTTGTCATAATAGCAAGATGAAAAAGTTCATGGCCTTATAGAAGAATTCTACAAGTTTTAAATTTAACCAGATTCGCAATAATTTATAGTCTAATGCTAAATTGCCACTAGCTCTGTTCCATAATAAATGTTACTTTTAGCATTTTAAATTTATATGAAAATGTAACAACTATTATGGAACAGAGTAATTCTGATGATATATTATAAGCTATAAAATTGTTGTTTGTTAAAATGAAAATAAAAGCAAAACTCATGGATCTCCTTTTGTATTCTTTATAGTACATTTTGTCAGAACCATTCTTCAGCTCTTGTTAGGTGTATAAATCCAAGGAAAGAAGCAAAGACCTTCCCAAAAAGAAAAAGTCTTTTTCCTATTATGAGGGTCAGCTGAAAAGTTCATTGGCTGACCAAAATACTTTTATGGCATGTGACCAAATGAGGTTTATTTTCCAACTGTCCCTCTTGTGGTCCACACTCTTCTTCCATCAGTGTTGCAGTGCTTGGATCCTATTAGTCAAAAATGTTATCAACAACCAATGTTATCATTATATGAATTTTTCAGCCCACCCTCATATATATACTTAATGAAAGCTGAAGGGGGTATCAGCCAAAATGTATTAAACATAAAAAATTAAAAGAAAGATTCAGTTGTCTGAATAATTTCTGGTATGTTAATGACTTCTTAAAGTTATAGATATTTCATCAAAATAATATTCATATTTTTCTTACTTAACATTTGCATACTTGATTCTTCAGTGGAGTGGGCTATGGTCAAGAGGCATAAGAGGTTAATGATGCAGTAATATTACTATAGGCATAGTAAAATGGCATCTATAAAGTTGTGGTTTGCATGTTAGTCTTACAAACCATTAACCTTGTGATTCTGAACCTCACCATTTCCTGTCATCAGAGCAGTGTGTCAGAATGAGCTAAGCTTTTTAATTTGTTATCAAAATTAGTCATGCAAGTCTACACATAAAAAGCATTTAAAAAAAAAAATAAGAGAAAAGAAAGAGTAATAACAAAATGAGAGAATGAAAATTTGGGGAGTATGTCTTATATTAATGTATCATTAGGTATAATTTAAAAAAGAAAGTGTGGGTAGCTCAAAGTTTAACTGCATGGAAAGGAGAATAGGAATGCTGAGTTGATATTCTGGCTGGGACAGTTTGTATTCATTTAACAATAATGACTTTGTGTAAGATATGAATTCATTCTATCTACTCCATTAGCTATGGGTAAAATAGCAAAGCTGACAAAGCTCTCGAGCTTTAGTTGGCTGCCAGTCTAAGAAAACGACTCTTGATTCAAAATCAAGAGGGTGAGACACTAGGGCCTGGAGGGTCTTGATCAACTGAAGGTGAGCTGGATAGATGAAAAGGGTAGGGTTGTACTAAGAAAATCT
Organism: Sepioteuthis lessoniana; assembly: GCA_963585895.1. Classification (NCBI taxonomy): domain Eukaryota; kingdom Metazoa; phylum Mollusca; class Cephalopoda; order Myopsida; family Loliginidae; genus Sepioteuthis; species Sepioteuthis lessoniana. The sequence goes on along the minus strand of OY757916.1, from coordinate 81,004,646 downwards.
TAATTGCTTAATAATATTTGGACAAAGAAAACATTGAAAACCCAAAAGCTAAAATGACTTAAACAGTTGGGTTCAGATGAAAAAAATGTCTCAATTATTTTTGAGATTATCAGAAAAGGAACAGATTTGTTTGTATTAAAGATCAGGAAGATCTGATAAGAATTGTTATAGTTAATATTTTCTAGGAATAGAAATTACTTGGAGATGAAAAATAAAGAGGTAAAAAGGACTTTGGCAAGCAGAAAGGCCATCTGGGTTTTAAAAAAGCAGAATTGTTTGTTGTAAAAATGTTTGGGTCACCAATCTTATTGGAAAATATTTTGATAATTTTTGGCACCTTCCTATTACCTAGACATTTTGAAAATCAGATTTATCACAAAAGACAATTAAACCCACCTAGGGATGAGTGCTAGCTTGAATATAAAGAGCTGTAGGAATAAGGAGTTCTAAGGCCTTGTTGGTACCAGGTAAAGGTGAGATAAAAATTAAAGGTTGGAGTTTAGAGGGCGGATTCAGGCCTCTAATAACTAAAAAGGAGTTAGACAATTCCACAAAGCTGTTTTAAAGAAATAATGAGAAAGTAACATTAAGGACAAACAGATAACTGAACTATTATACCTTGGTCTACAAACCCACACTGGATTCAATATAAGCAGAAGTTTTTGACATCTCACCAATCAAAGAGAGTCTACTTCTACTGCTTTTGAAATCCATGATGTTCTGCAAAACCTCCCAAACTCAAGACTTTGGGCCAGACTCCTAATGCTAAAGACTTGACTTACAAGACTGTTTATGGTAGTGTTGCTGATTCAGGCAGTCAACTGAGTCAAGTTATACCACAGTTGGAATCCATGTCACTTTGCAAGACCCCTTGAACCAGACTCCCAATACTAAAGACTTGACTTACAACTAGACTGTTTACAACTGCGTTGCTTATTTCAGTGTCACTCAACTAAGTAATGGAAAGGGTTAAAACTGTTGTATACACCAAATGATATAAACAAGGAGTTGTTACATTTCTAACTCATGTTGACTTTATTTTTTGGGGGTGATTGGAGAATTATTTTGATGTAACCACTGGCTGTGGACCTGTTCATCTCATCAGTGACTTCAAGTGGGTTTCTCACATTCTGTAATCAAGACACAATGTAGGCAGAGGGGTGGATCATCATGAATACCCATGCAGTCAACCCAAGCAGAACTGTGTCTAACAACACTATACCAGTGGTGGCCCTTCATTGATTGGTCAGATTTGATCCAGAAGGGTTGCATTAATTGGTTGCCTTGACAGGGTTAAACCCCGGTTGTTTACAAGGGGATTCCTTTGAAATACCTTGGAACAGAGTGAATCTATTCCACCCTCAGGTTTGAGTAAATAGCAAAAAATAAAGTGGAGAAAATCCACTCTAAACTGCATAAGTATCATCAGCATAATATGGTGTCAAGCAATCTAAAGTATGAGCATTTAAAAGTGAAAGACATCTTTAATTCAGAAAAAGTTATTTCTGGTTGACAGTTTTATATTGGAGAGTGAGAGAGTTGAAAAGTTCTCAGTCCAACCAAGAAGAGAATTACATGTTTTTCTTTTAATTCTTATTGAATTTCTTTAGGAGAATAAAAAAAAGCTCCAGAAGCAAGTCAAACATTGAAATTCAGAATAAAATATATAGAATAGCATATTCATTTCATAGCTGTAGGCCATTCCCTTCTTGGTCTGGCTGATAACTTTTCAGCTACTCTTTGCGCGCACACACACACACACACACCATTTAGATATTAAATGTCTTTTTTTGATATAATTGTAATTCTTATGATTATTGCTGTCTACAAAATATAATTATGGGTATTCCTGTGATTATTAATTCATTTCTTGCTAGCAAATGGGTTCTGTCTTTACTAAAAGCTCTAGAAATATAACCTTGTTTCAGATGGTGGCTTGGTACAAATTTATAAATAATGACTAAAGAGATTCCATTTAATATTAAAAAGATATGAACTTTTTTTTACCTGAAACTGACCACATCAGGTGCAACTGGTACCTTAGCTTGCAAGTGGCAACTAAATGAGTTTTTATGGCCTAAAGACTTTCTAAGTGCAAGTAGTTGAACACAATTAGTTAATTCTTTCCTTCCTTAAAGTTAATTACTCATTCACTCAGTCTATCATATAATTAAATTTAGAGTCAGTTTGTATTGTATTCTAACTTCCCCTATGTTTAGTCATGGATGAAAATTCCAAAGTTTTTAGCGAATCTATAGGGGAATAGTCAGAACATTGACCTGGCATCAGAAATCAGTTATTGTTGAAAATAAAACATTTGACTCAAAATTCTTTCTCTACTCAGTCAAAACTTTTCCTCATAAAATGCAGAGATTTAACTCTCATTAGACAACATTTTTTTTTAATGCAAACAATATGAAAGGTCTATTCGAAAATGTCAACATAGATGACATTTTGTCCTGTTTGAGAGAAATAAATTTAAAAGAAAAATTAAAAACAAATATATAAATCATTAAAAAACTCTCCCAGAGGTTTTTGACATATGGCTAAAATGAAATATTTGAACCAATTCTTAAACAAATACACAAAAAATGTAAATATAAACATACAATATATACAATACCCAAACCTCCAGGCATGAAATAACCCTAGATTGGTTGACATGTCATTAAAATCTATCAAAATCCTTTCATAAACTTTGTATTATCTGTAACATCAACCAAGGAAATATTTTTTGCTATTATCTATATATGATTAAATGCAATGATGCCAATAACCAGGAGCTTTGGAAAGCATTTTATCAGAGGGAACAAACAGAAATGAGATTTGGGAACATTTCTTTATGAAACATAAGATAAAATTGTTAAGAACAATTTTAATCTGAGGGAATTTACTATTCCTATTCTCTAGCCACTGATTTTTTGGCAATAGTAAACCATTGAACCAGTTTGTTTGCAGTTTTTTCCTCCTGCAAGCCTATCTAATTATACTAAATTCTTATAGTCACTATCAAAATGCCACTATAAGTGATGGGATTATTTATGTATGGATCAGCACTTCTGCTTGTCAGTGGGTTCAAGTAAGCAGAAGAAAGAAAGAAAAAACATGAAAAGAAAAAGGAGGAAATAAGTTGAAAAGAAAAATAAAATTAAAAGAAAAAAGAAATTGAAGTGTTACAGTGATGGAAGAAGACTGAAGTAATGAAAGTTATGAAAGGAAGAAAAAGAAATTACATAGTGTAATCTGATTTGTTATCACCTGTAAAAAAAGTTAGGGATATATTTGAATTCCTTAAATACCTTTTGTTACTATAGTAGAGTTTTTCTTTACTCTGCTGTGAGATTTTAAATATATATAAAAGATTTAGAAGTTGATCAGTAACTGAAGATTTTACGAGTATATAATTAATCCTAAAATCCAGAGAGAAAATTCTAGAGGTGTGTAGATATCACCAAGAAAAAAGCTGTAGAGAAAAATGTGTTGTGCTTGTAATTTTATTTCTATTAGGATAAATGTACAAACAAAATATCTAAACTTGTTTTTATTCTGTGTCAACTCAAAAACCTATTCCAAAACATTAATACTGTATCCAGGTTGAAATTTGAAGATCTAATTTTTAGGAAAATATAGGTATGAACCTGTACATGAGTAATAATTTTATAAGGTTAAAATTCAAACATACCATGAAGGATTAAGAGCAACTCTTGGCTCAAAAAGATTACAATAAATTTATGATTTCATGACCATAAGTCAAGAGTTGACCTATACAAGAGATTGATTTATGAAGTTGTGCTGACAGCATAGAGTTCCCTGACTCTTGCCACCCATCACTCCTGGTAAGTCTTTGAGATTTGCATAAACAAATATATTGTATAAGTACTGAGGTGGCAAAAAGTATAGTCATCATTAGAGAAAGGTTGGCCTCTGTGTGTGTGTGATGACAACAACATTGCTTCCTGTTAAAACAAAGCTCACCCAAAATATATCTGTTTCTTTCTGAGTCTCTTTAACTATTGTTTGTCAGCTTTAATTACCCATTTTATAGATACTAGTCACTCACATGAAAAGATAGTCCAACAAATTATTGTAATGTACTCTTGTGTTAGTGATTAATGTAATTAATAAGCATATGTCTCCATTTGTTAAGACAGGAAATGTACAAAACTGAAGTTTGGACATATTGTATACTAAAGCTTTGAATAGAGACTAATACTATTTAGTTAAATTTAAAAGATCTCTTGAACCTAGAGTAATGAGTTTTATCAAGGAAATCAGTCTCAAACTTGAAAATCTGTCATCATTACAATAAAATGCTGAAAAGTTCTCCCCAGACCAAGATCTAGAGTCATGAAACATACATGCTTTCCACATTCATCCAGCACTTAAAAACTCCATGTTGTTTCCAATCTTACTTTAACCCTAATTTTAAAAAAATCTTGGTTTGGCCAAGAACTTTCTTGTGCTTCTCCTCATAGTATTAAATGTTGAATATCATGCTATTTGCATCAATAACATTTCTTCCAAAATCTCTATATCTCTGCCATAAAGTTATATTTTCAGCTTTCTTGAAAATACCCACATTTGTAAACATAGCCAACACCTCTTTATCTGGAAGCTCACATAACGCTCTCCACCTGCTTTTTCATGATGTTTATCAACTGATGCCAGGTTAGATTGCTACATGATGAAGTAATGATTATATAAAATGGTAAGGATCCTGAATATATCCTGCACCAGATCATATCTGATAAAAACTAGAAGAATGAAGATAAAAGGAGGAAAAAATGATAAATATTCTTATTTAAGAAGTTTGTGAAGATGATAAATATAAAATCTTGGATCAGGTATGCAGGAGAATTTAAGCTGCTTTTCTATTTGTAACCAAAGTGTTGATAATCTTATCAGTGAAATCAAGGAATGGTGAGTTTATGCCTTGTGAAAAGCCACTTTGAGGAGTCTGTGTCCTCTGAATAACACCGAGGTTCTTTTTTCTGGATATAAATTGACCAATTCATTTTTTTGCCAGACCCTTACATGATTCTCATTATATATTTCCACTTAGGTAATTTACATCTAAAACATTAACTTGAAACAGTTATATAAAACAATTTAGCGGAGGTGAATGAGTGGTGTAAAGGTCATAAGCAGAGAAAATGAATCTGGCAGTCTGAGTTCAAATTTTGGCTACTGATTTCACACTTATATTATTGAGAAAGGCGTAAGTCTGATTATTTCTACATTCTGTTCATTCATGGTGTATTTTGACAAAATGTTAGGTCACTGACATTGCACAAAGTTTAATGGAACATTGGAAGGAGGGAATAGGCAAATTATTCTTCTGTAAATATCTCACCTAGTAAGACAAGTTAAAAGACTGTTACTCCATTGTCAACCTTGACAACTTATAAAAATATGTTGTTAAAAGTGTGTGTGTGTATATATATATATATATATATATATATATATATATATGAATGAATACAGGTACATCAGTAAGTTTGGAGACAATTCATGAAAATTTTTTTTTCAACACAATCTCTTTTTGTCGTATTAAACCTAACATTTCATTATTTGATATTTTACAGTGAAAATTTTCAGTGACCTAAAAACTATCAGGATATGGACTTAGTGATCATATATTTTAGCATAGTTCCTCTTATTAGCAAATTATGTCTATATGGATTGATAATTCTGCTTGTCAATGGTAGTATCAGTAGTGTTGGCAAGTTTTAGAACACAGGAGCATCAGTCAACTGTATTCCTTTCAAATCCCTTGAGTAAACAAAAAAAGAAAGGAAAACATGAAAAGAAGAAATCAAAAAGAATAAGTTGAGGGCAAAGAGTAATGCAAACTGATATAGGGAAGGGAGAAGACTGAAATATGGCAAGTTGCCATGAGAGAGAAAAAAAGAAAAGTGGGGATTTAATAGTACAGTGTACCTGGTTATTACTTTGCAAAAAAAACAAAACAAAAACAACCAGATATATTTGAGCTTCTATAGAAATATTTTTTTCAGAAAATATTAGATATTCAGACATATTTACTATGGGCTGAATAATACTTCATGTTATGATACAACATAATTTTATCATTACTCTTTCATGAGATCAGATCAATAAATGCACATAAAGTTATATTGTTTTTTTATATATAAGTAGATAATAGTTGCTGCTTTTGCTATTTGTTCACATCCTACAAAGATCTATGTAGATTATAGTTAAATGTCAAGTTAACAGTTATTAGGAAGAATAAAGTTCTAAAGAAATTGCATATATATATATGTGTGAATTTTAGATACTACCATTCATTATAGTTGCTTCTGTCTGCATGGTGAGCTATTTATATTGAGGGGTTTCTTTAGTTTAAAATCATCTTTTTAACTAAGACAATACAAAGTGAAAATATCAGTTTGATATTTTGCTGCAAGGTTTCAATAACAAATGAACAAATTACAAAATAGTCATAATACTTGTGTATTTACCCAAACCCTCTGCCTAGTTATTTTCTGCTAAAATAGTGTTATCAAACTTAAGAACTGATAACGTTAGCTTTATTTAACATCAAACCACTCACCTATAAAGTTAACTTTTTTTGTAAAACAATATATCTAACTACAAAAGTAAGCTACTTAACAAAAGTGAGTATTTTTTCTTTTCAAGTTTTTATTATTGAATCCAATTTAATTTTGTTTGGTATTTCTGCTGTTGTTAATTCGTCAAATTTTAAAATAATGAAAATTAATGATTTATCTAACAATTTTATTCATAGTTTAGATTTGTTTAATTATTATGCATGTAATAAGAGAAATTTCCATGGATATTTATTTACTGGACAATTTTTTTGAATTATTGATCAGAGTAACTTATTCAGATATCAAGCTAAACGTTATACTAATATTCATATATATATATATATATATATATATATATATATATATATATATATGAGCACATGTAATAGTGGCACTAATTTTTCAAATGAAAAATGTTGTCGCAAAATTTTTGGTTTCTTCAATTCCTGAGAATTAATAAAATAAATAATATGTGAACTGAATTAATAATTTCTCCATACAAATTCTTTGTTAACTAATTTTTGGATTGCTAATGTTTATATTGATAATTAGCAAGAGAGTTTGTTCAATCCTCTAAAGATAACTAACAGTTTGACAGATCTACCATATTTAGTGTACAGACAGAGAAAGCTTTTAGCATAAAATTGTTTCTCAAGGAGAAGGAAGACTTACATTGTTGCAAGATGTAACTAATCATAAGAGTTAAATTTCCAAACTTTCAAAGAAATAAAAAAAAACAACTAAATATCTATCTTAAATTTCCTTATTTTAAGGAACCATTACATATTTGGCTCATTGGTAGTTTTTCGAGTGGGATGTGTAGAATAATTTTGCTTACAATTTTGACAAAGAACAAAGATGTTTAAAGGGATAAATCTCCTGTGTCACTCACTTCCTTTAAAAACATTTCCCTACAAAAACTTGATAGAGATTTTGTGAAGTGGATTTATTTTCTATAGTGATGAATACTGTTTATAAATGTGTAAGTTTTTAATTGTCTGTAAGGACATTGCTTAGAAAACTGAAATAAGTTGAAATGACATTTGTCTGTTAGTCTCACTATGTCTGCAATTAAATTCTTGACCTTTTTAGTCAGTATAGATGGGTACTCAACTAGTATATAACATTGTCAAAAAATCAAAAAAAAAAAAAGAAAAGAATACTATGTTTTCAAAAAACCAACTTAACATTTGGCAAATCACAGTCACCACATGTTAGCAAGCGAATGATATTTAATTTATATAAAATATTTTAGTATTGTAATTAGAACTAAAATCATGCAAGTATTAAAAAACTGTTTAAAAAATGAACTAACAAAGAGTAAGTAATTATAAATTAGAAAATGAAAGTAGCAAAACTGGAGGAAAATGTCTTAAGGATTTAAAGAAAAATAAACAAGTAAAAAAGAACAAAAATAAGAAATAAAAAGGAACAATATTTCAATTGTAAATGAGTTATATTTAGTCAATCTTTCTTTTTACATCAAGCCAATTATTTTTATATCTGTTGGTATATTTTGTCTTCCAGCAGGTATCCAATGAAGAATTTTCATTTTAGTCATCTGCTTATGAGCTTGCAGAATCAAGTCTGGAAGCATTAAAGATATCTGAAAGTGTCTATAGATTTAGTGTGTGTGATTGTTAAGAGAGCTCAAAATATAATTTGAGCATTTCTTGAAAGAAACCTAAAAAATGTATTAGCCTCTGGTCAAATAAAAACGTATAAGTCACTGAGTGGCTTAGAGTGTATGTGTGTGATTGACTAGAGAAGAATTTTCACAAAATGGATAATAAAAAATTGAATTTTTTGGATGACTATATAATTGTTAGTACTTTTAAATTAACAGTACAATCTTTAAATCACATTATCTAGCAACAAAGCACATTGTAAGTTTTTATATAGACTAATATCTGTAACAGCAGTGCATGTTGCTTGACCCAATCTATGTACTTAAAGTATTTTTAGGTTTAGTTATAAAAGTCTGACTAAAGTATCTGAAGGAATATGAAAAGCTGAATACATGCGAGTCCATGTAACATTGTGAATATATACATATTAATGAACTGATAAGATACAAAACTTATGTACATTAATCAAACCATGTGAACAACTCATTGTTAATAAGTGGGAATTCTTAAAAAATAAGACATTATGAATTCTGTCTGAGAATTTATGCTCACTTTGCACTAATGTCCTTGAGAAAAGGCATGAATCTATCTCTTCTTCCTTATGAGCCAAATAATAGGACAGATTGGGCTCTTGCTTGATAGGTCAACCAATCTAAGGAGGTCAAATGAGTTTAAAACCAGGAACTGAAGGTTCTAATGTGACACTCTTCAACTCTTGTGATTATTTTTATGGTATTGATGCCTAGGTGTAATTATGTTTTGAACTAAATTTTTAATTATTTTGTTAATTTTATCAAGGCAACTTTTGATTCACTTCAAGTGATATGGAAAAATCTTTTTTTATTGCAACTCAGTTGGGTCATTATTTCTATGATGTCAAGGAACAACACTAGTCAAAAATGAATCCAAATGATCGACAATTCTTCATTAAAAAAAAGCAAAACAAAAAACTAATGTAAAAAGGAACAAGGTTTTCTTTTATGTAAGTTTTGTTAAAATGTATTATTGGTTTATCATGAAAAGAAAAACTATTATGCCCTTTACAATTTAATTGGATATTAACATGAATAAAACTTACAGAAAAATATTCAATGTGGTTGTTTGACTGATGATTTTTTAACAAACAAACAAAAAAACAAAACAAGAAAAACAAACTTTATCAATAGTTTGAGAATTTTGGATTTGTGTTCACTTTCATTTGCATGAAAAGAAGAACAAAAGTAACAAAAGTATCTATTAAGTAAAGAAAAAATGTAAATCCTAGAAATATGAACTTATAGTACAAAGGAACAAAGTATTTAACACTAAATACATTCCTAATGAAAAATAATTTCATATGAATTTCTAATGTCAAGGGAAAAGCCTTAGTTAATAGACTGGATTTATGTATGTCAGGTATTTGCTTTCTAAATCCATTCTTGGAAAGCATACTCATATGCATAACAAGTGAAATAAAATAATTTCACTTCAAATTTTATGAGGAAATATGAGAGACTTGTCAAATGAAATTTTGCATTGAAATATTGTTTACATGTTAAGTTGATTAATTTGAGAGAGGAAGAGGAAAGTAAAAACTATGAATCTTCTTGAAAATAGAAACATTTTATCAAAGATTTTCTATGAAAATAAAATAAAATAAAAAAATATTCACTCAAAGAAAAAGAAAATAAAAAAATACAAAAAACTCAATACAAGATAAAGAAAGATTTTTGATTTGATGAGAAAGTTAACATCCAGGCAATATTATAGGATATCTCAAGTTTTATTTAAAATAGATTTTCAAATAATATACTTTACAAAGACTGGGTCTAGACCGCCCCCCCCCAAAAAAAACCAAAAAGCAAAATCAAACCAAAGAAAACTTAAATTGTAATTCAGTATGAGTCTTTTCAGTTGATTTCTCAAGCAATTCTACAAGGTTGCTTATAGAGCAGTCAAAATACTACACAACATACGTCTCTATGATAAATGTTTAGTTTCTAATATGTCAATCGTCCAATTACTTCTGCCCCACCAAGTATTAGCTTTAATCATTCTCATATAAACACCAATTCATTAGCTTACATTAAACTGAAAATCAAATCTTTTTGTTAACGTCATAAAATAATAAGAAAATAAAATAAGTTTTGTTCCTACCGGAAGGTAGATGCACTGTAATCCTATTCCATATCTTGGTAGACATTTATGTACAGTTACTGAAGAGAGTAGAAATGAATTGTTTAAAAATTTAAAGGGAGAAAATATTAAAAGTCAGACTTTGGTTTACAAGTCTAATCTTCAGTCCCTACTGCAGTAGTGATAACTGGACACTTACTTACCAGTCAAAAAAAACAAACAAACAAAAAAAAACAGTGACTAAAGCCAGAGCTATCTTCCAGCACAATTTATGCTCATGGCTATTCTTAGAGAGGTGGGTAGACCTGGGGGTCCCAATGACACAGCTTACAATATCAAGTCCATGCTAAAGTCAACATTTTACTGACCAGTTAGATCCAACCTTCTGCAATTAGATATAGCAAATATGTAGGTTTGACCCTCTGTTGTTAGACATAACTCTGGTCCCATAGCTGAGTGAGAGTAACTATCCATTCAATGATTAGCCAAAAAGTACAAAACTGTTGACCTCTTTATAAGTGTTCAAACAGTACTTAATGGATCAGGCTTTGTGTAGGTGGTTGAATGAGCACTCTTCAAAAAAGAAGTTAGGCAGAGGTTTCTATTTGGAGATTAAAGAATTTATTTTTGGTTCAAGTTAAATGTTTGCTTATCTAAGATTTTCAAAATTTATTTTTGAAATAACGATTCTATACATTGAGCTGTAATCTCTTCAGGAAAAGATTAAAAACAGTTAAAAGCTTTATTAAAAATACAAAATAATTTGAAGACTATTCTCAGATTTGTTATCTAAAATTGCTAGGAAGCTACATTTATTTACATTCTATGGACAGAATTTATTAGACTTGTTGAATTTCTGTTGTAATATTGGTTCAAGATGATAGTGCTGTTTCTATTTAGGAAGGAGCTTAATAAGTATTTTATACTTATCTCCATTATATAGAGAATTTGATGGTGATTAAAAAAAGTCATTCTGTATAAATGCAGACCCCCACAATATTATTCCATTGTGAATTGAACTGTAAATTGCTTTATTCTCTAAGAGCATTGCTCTAATAAAAATATCACTATAATCTGCTGTTTTTATTCGGTTACAGATACAAACAATTTTAGTATTACTTAAAATATGGCTGAGCAAAAGCAGGACGACCAGCTCGAACATACATACAGCAGCTATGTGAGGATGTAGTTCTGAAAACCTGCTGGAGGCGATGAACGATAGGGAGAAGTGGCGAGAGAGGGTCAGGGATATCCGTGCTAGCGGCACAAAATGATGTGTTCTATAATTAACAGTTAATAATTATCTACCTTGATAAGATTATCATATTTGGGGAGAAGTTGGGGTGTGTGTGAGTGGAAGCAGACCCCATACTATCATGTTGCAAATAAGGCTGTAATTTGTTTTATCTTATTTGAGAATTTAAATGCTATTGTGCTAAGAAATCATAATGATGTTGCTGTGTTATGGTCAACGTACAAAAACTGAATCTTCATACTATAAGATTTTAATTGAATCTGTTTTATTGAATTTGTATTCAAACATCAAGTAAGAAGTGTGTTGTTTTTCTACCATAAAAAAAAAACTAAAATTCTGGAAACTAAATTTAGTGATATGTTATCACACTGAATCATTATCACTTGATTTTGAAATATCTCTAGTAGTCACATCTGCCTTACACCTACATAGATATGTGAAAAGGTCCTTTGAAGGGCCATCAGAGGTTTCCATCCCAAGTGTTGGAGTATCTCTGACAATTCTCATGAACATGTTTAAGCAGTTGGCCTGGAGACAAACACGAAGAGGAAATTAAGATCATCTGGTCTTAACCATTTCGGTTAATGGGTGGCGCTAAGGCATGGTAGTCTTAGCCATGGTTTCCCCGTCCAATCACTTGGCTATGTAGTACTAAAACACTAACCTCCCCCCAATTAAACCAAAGTACAGCTCAACCAGGACATCGATCATCCAGCTGTCTCTACCAATAATGATGATCACCAACTCTCTCTCTCTACCAATGACAACTAGCTCTCTCTACCAATGACGACGACCACCAGCTGACTCTACCAACAACGACAACCACCAGCTGTCTCCACCTTCGACGACTGTTCCACCAGTTGTGTCAACTATTTCTATCGTCAGTAAGACCATAATTCTGTAACCTGCAACAAAATAAATTGTCATTTGTTATACTGTTATTTTGCCTTCATTGTCTTCCACCTGTCAATTTACTCAGACAAACAGCAAAAAAATAATTTGCCGAGTCAACATTCTTATTGGCCCCACAACATATCTTGGCATTTGTTTGATCAAGAAAATTAGAAAACTGACATGAAAAATATAGTAAAAGCAATTTTTTGAGTATAAACAAAGAGATTCAAACAATTTTATTTCAAAATCATTTATACTTTTTTTGTTTGTTTTTTGAGTAAAATTTCCATGAATTAGTGAAAGGAAGAATAATTATGTTAATTATTTTGTAAGTAAAGCTTGTGTTTTTGGAATTATTTGGATAACTTTCCCTTGAATAGATCCTTTGTCACCACACAAATTCATTCCTATGACAATCAAAATTAGTTATAGGTATAAATCAAGACAATCAAATTTCAGTCTTTATTATGACTAGTATTCAGCTGTGTACTGAGAAAAAAAATCATCTCTTTTCCTGTACACCAGCCTACCAGGCAGACATTAAACAAACAGATGACCTAAAGTGTTAAAAATCACTGGCTATTAGGAGAGTTCTATATCAAAGTTAGCAAATAGTAAAAAAATGCTGTGTAAAGAACTTTATGTATGTATTCAAAATTTGAACTTACAGTGTATCACAAAAGTGAGTACACCTCTCACATTTCTGCAGATATTTAAGTATATCTCTTCATGGGACCACACTGACAAAATGACACTTTGACACAATGAAAAGTAGTCTGTGTGCAGCTTATATAACAGAGTTAATTTATTTTCCCCTCAAAATAACTCAAAATATAACCATTAAAAGCTAAACCCCAGCCAACAAAAGTGAGTACACCCCTTAGGGAAATTTGTCAATATTAACATACACCATGTCAACTGTCAATATTTTGTGTGGCCACCATCATTATCCAGAACTGCCTTTTACTCTCCTGGGCATGGAGTTTACCGGAGCTTCACAGGTAGCCACTGGAATGCTCTTCCACTCCTCCATGACGACGTCATGGAGCTGGCAGATATTTGAGACTTTGCGCACCTCCACCTTCCACTTGAGGATCCCCCAGAGATGTTCTATTGGGTTCAAGTCTTGAGACATGATGGGCCAGTCCATCAACTTTACCCTCAGCCTCTTCAGTAAAGCAGTGGTTGTTCTGGAGGTGTGTTTTGGGTCATTGTCATGCTGGAATACTGCCCTGCAACCCAGTTTCTGGAGAGAGGGGATCATGCTCTGCAGCAGTATTTCACAGTACATGTTGGAGTTCATGTTTCCCCTCAATGAAATGTAACTCTCCAACACCTGCAGCACTCATGCAGCCCCAGACCATGAGATTCCCACCACCATGCTTGACTGTAGGCATGACACACTTATCTTTGTATTCCTCGCCTAATCGCCGCTACACATGCTTGAAGCCATCGGAACCAAACAAATTAATCTTCATCTCATCAGACCATAGGACATGGTTCCAGTAATCCATGTGCTTTGTTGACATGTCTTCAGCAAACTGTTTGTGGGCTTTCTTGTGTATTATCTTCAGAAGAGGCTTCCTCCTGGGGTGACAGCCATGCACACCAATTTGATGCAGAGTGCGGCCTATAGTCTGAGCACTAACAGACTGACCCCCCCACTTCTTCAATCTCTGCAGCAATGCTGACAGCACTCCGATGCCAATCTTTCAAAGAAAGCATTTGGATGTGATGCTCAGCGTGTGCGCTCAGCTTCTTTGGATGACCTACCCAAGGCCTGTTCTGAGTGGACCCCGCTCTTTTAAAATGCTGGATGATCTTAGCCACAGTTTCAGGATGTTGGCAATCTTCTTGTAGCCTTGGCCATCTTCATATAGTGCAACAATACATCTTTTAAGATCCTCAGAGAGTTCTTTGCCATGTGGTGCCATGTTGGAACTTTCAGTGACCAGTATGAGAAAGTGTGAGAGCTGCACTACAAATTTGAACACACCTGCTCCCTATGCACACATGGGCCTAGTAACACTAATGAGTCACATGACATTTTGGAGGGAAAATGACAAGCAGTACTCAATTTGGACATTTAGGGGTGTACTCACTTTTGTTGGCAGGGGTTTAGCTTTTAATGGTTATATTTTGAGTTATTTTGAGGGGAAAATAAAATAAGTCTGTTATTTAAGCTGCATACAGACTATTTTTAATTGTGTCAATGTGTCATTTGGTCAGTGTTGTTCCATGAAGAGATATACTTAAATATCTGCAGAAATGTGAGGGGTGTACTCACTTTTGTGATACACTATATCCTTGATTGACAAAAACCTTTTTTTTTGATAAACATTACTTTTCATTATCAAAAGTCAAATCTTTCTTTTATGAAAGCAAATGATTCTCAAGGATGTTTTTATAAGATCATTCTTTCATTATCTAGATGATTTCCACAACCCTCTCTTATTAAATATTCAAGTTTCTTCATGAAAATGCTGAATATTAAATATTCAAATTAATATTGAAGGATATCCATTTCTCTGTAAAAATAAAAACAACTATTTCTTTGATTATCAAGACTCCCTTTTATATCTTATTTTCAATGCACAATATACAAGTTGTTTTAAAAACTAATAAATAGGTAAAAAAGTTGCTAAATTCTGTACTTAAATTGGCCCCTCCTCATAACTTGAAATATTTTTGTTGGTAATGAAAATAACTACAGCTAAGTTAAGGAGTAGTGGTTAGGTCAGTGAGCAGCAATAAGAAAAGCAAAAAATCTACTAAAACTAGAATTTTTTTAGAATTTCAAATTTAGATGAAGATGAGCGCATTTGGTTTGAGAGCTAATAATAACTTAGCTGAAGCTTAGCAAATGAAGGCTTGTATAATACTAGTCACACTTTTTGATGAGCAGATACTACTAAGGTTTTTAATTTTGAGTTTTTCCTTCTCTTAGATTGGTAGCTTTATCAAGAATAAAGAGCCTAGTCTGGTCTATTATTTACTCATAGATGAGGGGAAAATAAATGGATTCATGCCTTTCCCAAGGACATTAGTGTAAATCAAAACACTGCTTCATTTAAGATTTGAACTCTACTCATTCAATAACTTATACCATGCATGCATCCATAATCTATATAATAAAGTGATGATGTAGTGACAAATCCATGACAATTTAAAAAAAGAAAAAAAAAATGAAACTAGTCCTGATACTTTTTGAAAAGCAATTTTTCATGAAATAGGATTGTGAAAGTAAAGCACCCTCAACACTTACCAGTCGAGCTCCATGTGATTTTCTTGTCTACTAAACAGAAAATTTCAAAAGATTTGAAGATGTAAAGAACATTAAAAGAAATATGACAGTGCCGCTTCTTACCATATCAAAAGTTTCAGACAAGCTTTGACTGATGGAAAACCTGTGTGTTGAATGGCAAAGCAATGTTTCTTTCATTGTATATTTCTGTCTTGGTAAATACTGTTTCAACATAAATACTTTCTGAATGTACCTCATATGTACCACGTTCAAACAGTTCATTTTTCTCCGCATTTTATACCACCAGTCACTATATAGGTTGGTTTGGTTTCTTTGTTTAATGGCAGATCAACATTCATGGGTTACTTAATACCAAAGCAATGTACTATTTAAGCCATAGCTGATGAGGATAAGAAGCTCATACTTTTTCTAAGAGTATTCATCTTAAAGTGATTGTAATTGTGCAGTTAGAATTTGAACTTACTAACTACAATGTAACAGTCCAGCATGTTTACCACTAAGCCTCGGAGACTCCTCATTATACAGGATTATGGCTATAGTAATGGGACACTTAATAATATCAACTTTAACAAGATTTATAATAAATATTTACTTCTTGTTACTGCGTTCCTATTACTTCTGACATACCCCTTACATGCAATCAGAGTAAATAAAGTTTTGATTTATTTGCTAAATTAATCCTACCTTTAATATCACCATTTATATAGATAATTATTTGGTATCTTAATATTTTGATTTTTTTATTCTTAAATCTAAGCAAAGGCATTAAGGGGAGCGACTTATTTATTCCTATGATATGCTGAAAATAGAAATTCCTGCTACCCAATTTTGTGTGGGTAAGAAAAACAGTTCACAAGTGAGTATTGCTTATCTAAACGTGTAAATTTCAAGGGAGGAGTTATTATTCTTGTGACTGGACTAGAAAGATTATAGATTGTGTGATACATTAATTTTGGGTGGAGAGAAGAAATTCTGTTGAAAAACAAGGTGTCATGAAGCCAGATAGAGGAAGAAAAGATAGCAAGAAAAAGTAACATGCATGTCTTGTGAGATAATTGAAAAATTTAATAAAAACATATGTAAAAATCATTTTAATAAAAAATTTTCAATAAGTTTTTTCCCTTTTTTCAATAATCAATGGTTTTATTTATTTCTAATTTGTTCAAAATAAATGAAGGAAAGATTAAAATAAAAAGCCAAACTTTTATCAAAAGTAGTTAAAAGCCAAAGAAAAAAAAAAGCTATATATATATATATATATATATATATATATATATATATATATATATATAAATGAAAGTGATAACTCAAATAGAAATATTTCTTTTGTATTATTTATTACATATTGTTCTCAACTAGTTTTGATCTTTGACCATCATCAGGAGAAAAGTTTTTAGAATTGTTTTTAAGAGTTGATATGCTATAAAAGAAGGGTTGAAAAATGAATAGGAAATGTAGCATATCCATTTATTGAATGAAAAGTATTCTTTGGCATTCAAGTATCTTCAACTGACCTTTATATGATCTCTATTATAGACACCTGATATGGTGCTCTTCATACATTATGTATATACATACACTTATGTATAAAATACAATGTAACTATTTAAATCATACAACCTGGTCTCACTGGAGAGTAATGAGAAATTCTTTTGTTATGGTAATCATTATTTGACTTTCAAAGCAAGAGAAATGGTGAAACATGACAATACCATTTAATCTCTTGTTTTACTTTCCTCACTAACTTTGTTTTCTCCCCATTTTTGCATCCCTTCATATTCTTCTCAATTTCTTTCCAAATTATTTGAAAGAATTTCATGATTAATAACACCATTATTATATTGTTCTTTTATAAAAAAATTTTGGAAATTGAAATACATCTGATTTTTTTTTTTATTGGTAATAACATTAACTACACTACTTAATCTCTCATTCTTTCACTTCTGTTTACTTGAATGATGCCACTGTTGTACAGAAAAATATTTAATTATCTGTCCTTTGTTCACAAAGTTTGACACTATATAGAAAAACCTATTTGTGAAGGAAGCTTGTTGCCCTTGGATACCAGAAACATTAAAAAAGCAGATATGTGAAAGGTCTCTTTTTACAGCAGGGAAAACACAATGAACAGACTTAGATGATTGCTGAAGACAACTTAATGGAGGCCACTATGTATTGAAGAAATGTCACCTCTTCTAACAAGCTATTTCATCTACAGTTTAAATTACCAAAAAGACATTCTCTTCCTATATATAACTTAATGGTCATGACCTAAAACTTCCCTTCAGTAAGTAATTGAACTGATTTTTCATACATACATGGATATTTCTCAAACAGATATTCTCTTATGGTAAATAAATTTATTGTCATAAGATAATTAAAACTTGCTTCAGCTGTTAGAGAAACTTTTCATCTTTTACAATGCTTTAGCAAACACTTCAATAAATCAATGGACCTGCAGAGATGCTAAACTATGTAAATAATCCTTTTATTTATAGTAGTTATATAATTGTGAGGTTAGAAATTCATTATTCATAGATTAATTTTTTAATCTATTTAATCATTTTGCCATTTAATGATTATAAATAAGATCCAAGATAAAACTTGCTATGAGAGTGAAATATTTTTGCCATAACCTGTATTTAATGTCCAATTGACTTTTTCCAGTCTGGTCATTATATGATGTAAGAGTCAAATAGATCAAACAGTTAAAAGTCACAGAAGCTGAAGAAAAATATTTCTTATAGGACTTTTTTTTTTATAGATAAAAATTGTGAAAGATAATGGCATTAAAAAAACAAAACAAAAGCACATAAGTACATAAACGGTTAAATCCCTAATTAAATGAATACAGTTACCTCATCAAGGTATAATGGATAGCAAGCTTGTCTCAAAAATCAATTACTACTGACTGGTGAGTTTGTTCTTCAGTAGGTGCCCTATACCTGACATCTTGAGCCAAGTCTAAGATACACTTAAAAAAAAAAATAGGTGTCTTATGTAATGTAATATTTAATGAGCTAGACTAGCAGGTCACTGCTAAAGAATTAGACTTGTTGAGTGCCTCATACTTTTGGCCTTGTGCCAGAATTAAGTTTAGTGAATATTAATTAAAATAGTAATCAGTGAATTTTTTAAAATGTAAAATCAATTACTTTGGGTTATATTCTTAAGTACTTGTAATTATATGTGTGTGAGTGTAGTCTGTTATATTTATAAAAAAAGAGTGTTCAATATCAGTGATATATATATATATTCTAAATTGAGATAGTGTAGACAGTCAGGGGTGCTGTCAGTTTCTCATCTATGCCATCATCAGACCAAGTCTGATAGTCACCAAGTGCCGTTGACTGTATCTATGTTTAGATATATATATTATACACACAAAAATTTTTCATTCTAATTATTTGGTAGGTGGGGACAAATGACAGTTGTATTTTAGAACCAACAGCATTTGAATTGTATACATAAGCAATTTTAAGTTTTCTTATCCCAACCTGTTGACTTTATCATAACTCCTATACTTTGCTTTAGTAATTTTTTGTATGAAATATTTCTGGTTGCAAGTAACAAAAATAATATGAACTATCAAATTTTAGAATTTTTGACTAATAATTTGTCTTAAATTGTAACAATTTCTATGTTGTACATGAAAAAATGAATAGGTAAGTATTAGTGATAGTATAGAGAAGTATGTATAATCGTAAAGATGCTTTCTGGTGTTTTTTTGTGGATCCTACAAATAAATTAATTGACACGTTTGCCAGCCTATAAGATACATGTATAAAAAGTTTATTTTTTGTATAGGTATATTTATCTTTTTAAATTTTAGTTCATTTTGTCAAATAGTCATAATGCAGTGTCATCCTTTTGTAATTTGCTACCCATTCATTATACTAGAACATTAGATGCATTGCACTATCTGGATACATTAACAAAAATTAATCTTTTGTCAATTCACAAAAATATTCAGTAGTAAATGAAAGAAAAACTTTGCTAATTATTGTGACTATGTCTTTGCAAAAGCTGAATCAGTGGGATTGGTGTGTTTGAATGACCAGTAATCAGAGCCTGTATTCAGGTTAAAGCCCAGCTTCAAAATAGGGTTTTCAAAATGGCAAAGGTAGATATTGATACCCACTGATACCCAAGATTTGCACTTGACTCCAATTAAAAGCCAGGATTTTGGATAACAATTTTCTGGATAAGTTAGTTTTCTTCACTTGTAACCATCCCTGTTTGGTTTTATGTAGGATTAAACAAAACTTTGTGAATTTCAAAGCCATGCTTCAAAAGCTAAATTTAAAGACAAGCTGCTTTCAATAGCACAAATACTTAATGTATATATTTACTATGTACAAAAACACAACATTCTAGATCAAAGTTTTGAATCATTGGAGAAAAAAAAGGATTAACACTTAAAGAGATGCAGTAAACAATATTGTATTATTCATTGTTTCTGTAATATGGAATCAATTGAACAGAAGCAGAAAATCCACCAGATTTTGTTTTTAAGTGAAAATCTAGTCTACAGCAATGCTAAAATGTTTTCAAGATTATTTTAGTATATCTTTCAATAAAATTAGGAGTCTTGAATTATGTTAAACTCAAATCATAATGAAAAAATCTTTTCTTTTACTTCAATTTAGAAGGGAAGGGGGCAGAGAAACTTTGTGAGAGAAAAAAAATGAGATGTGATTTGATGTAAATACATTTAGAAAGTATGAGGGTTTATTGGGTATATAGAGAGTGGAAGACAAAAGGAAACAGTCATTAATACAATGCACTTTATGACAGACAAACAGCCAGACTGGTGAGCAGATAGGATGATCTGCAATAAGTGAATCTGAAAGAATTCCAAATTCTGTTGTCCGAAGGCATTGAAAAATTCAGATTGTGAGGGTTGGAGTAGTGGGTGAAGAAATAGGGGATAAGAGAGTGGAGAAAGAGTCTCAGAGTGAAGAGAGAAAGAGAAAGACAATGATAGTGTGGAAAAGCAGTGGGTGGTGCAGAGAGTGAAAGTATGTTGCTGATAATAATCAATATTTGGAGTAAACATTCCATCAGTAAAATCCCATGTGTTTCCCCTATTGCCACTGTGCAGGCTTCACAGCTGGTCAATGTTTATCCCTCCCCTGCTTCTTTCTGTTTGAGGTTGAGGAGATTGACAAAAAAAATGTGAAAGAGTAAAGGAAACTATCTTGGTATGAGTAATCATTTGAATCCTGTTGTTGTAATAGACTGAGTGCTTTAGAAGTTGGGGTAGATGAATGAAAGCAATATGATAAAGAAATTAGTTCACACAGAAGGCCTGAGGAGCAAACAGTGTTGGACATAGATGATGCTTCAGTCTATTGGGTAAGAAGTCAGTGAGGGTGTGGTTGCATAGGAAAAGAGATAAGTTATGTCCACTTAAAAAAACAAAAAACAAAGAACACCCCCATAAAAAACAAAAATCTCAGACAAAATGGGCAGGAAAAAATGAAAGGGTAATTTCTAAAATACAATTTTAAAAATATTTTATTTTTATTTCATGTTACTTATGTTCTATAATAGTTGACATCTACTAAGCTTAGCTTGGTAGAAGGCCAGAAGTATGGAAGCAGTTTGTGAGAAATGTTGCCTAGCTAGCTCATTACACCACTTGTCTTGTAATAGTTGTTTTATTTTGGTCCCATAATAGTTGGGACATTTACTGTATGAAATTTATATGAAATGTAACAATTATCATGCGATAAGAGGTAATATATTTCTTTAACAGCTGTTAAATGTATAATTTTTGAGTTTATATATATAATTGCATACATACACACCATTTTAGCAGCTGTTAAATGTATTTTGAGTTATACTCCTCCCAATTCACCGTTGGCTGAAGCATTTCCTAATGTAGGAACATATATAAACATACAAAAACAAATTTTATGTCAAAATTGCAAATTCTGTCTATCTCAAGTTTTCCTCTACCAAAATAGCCAGTTATTTTATGTACTAAAACTTGATAGGAATGTAATCATTTACTAAGCTTAACTTAGTTTGGCACAAGACCAGAAATACAAGTCACCTAGTGAAAATTGAACTTAGCTAAATAGGGAAGTTGTAGATCAGTGACAAATTGGATGCAAAAAATGCCAGAATCTTGTCTATGCATACAAGGATCAAAAACAATCAATACTAAAATACAACTGTAATTATTGATTAATTTCCTCTTCCACAAGTATTTGCAGTCTCACTTGACACGTAATCATTCAAGAGAATGCAAGTTTTGTTTAATCTAATATCAGATAGTATTTTAGATAAAATTTTTAGGTGTTAACAGAATCGAAAATGGAGTTGGCAAAACCAAATTCAAATCAAAGTTTTTCTATTCGTTTGCACTCATGCATTTTGGGAAATACATGAGACCATTTTTTTCACCCCTAAAATATAGGTTAAATTGTCAGGCAAACTGGTTTCTTTTGCCTTGGTTGGTAACCAGTAGAAGATAAAGATTGCTTAATTCAAACTTATGTTGTTCAAACTTACAGTGCTTCACACTCAGAGGAAAATCTTCTAAAGTAAACTAAGGGCAAATCCAAAGTTGAAGTCTCAAAGGCAATTCGATGCTGTATTCATAATCTTTTTGGCAACTCAACAACACTGGTAACCAAGTTGTATTAGATTTTGGACAACATTAGTAGTTACTGCCTGTTTTCTTTTCAACTTTTCCTGACCCTACATTATAGAGAGGAAGTAGAATGCCTGAGAGAGACAGATACAAAAACATTTTTATGTTATAAATACAAGCATTATTAGAGTAAACCAAGTTTATAAATTTTATGTGAAAATTAAAAGAGGTGGGAAAAAAGTAAAAAAAGACTACTTTTTAAGTAAGTATTTCAAATTACATGAAAATCAGTAGTAAGTAATTTGGCGAGATTAGTCGAGGGTGACCTGAAGGCTCCCTTTTCAATAGCTACTACATTGAGGTATAGGGGAAGGCGCTACTCCTAACCCTGGATTGCTCCACTTTACCCTTGATTTTTACATTATAGTGCTGAGTATTAAACAAGGTGGCATCAAGTACCATTTTTTGAGTCTTTGGTATGACTCGACCTGGGATTGAACCCTGGTCTTCAGGACCATTGGCGAACACTCTACTCATAAGACCAATCAACATGAAAAATAGAATTTCAAATATCTTTTTTTCAAAAATACAAATTTATATGCACAAGAAAAGGAAAAAACAATGCAATCATTTAAGTTCTAAATTATAATTAAACTGAAAACAAATGGTAAAAATACAAACTCACTCTTATTGTCTCAAAATAATGTTTGTTTATATTTTTTCTCCAAAATGTTCCAGGTTATTTTGAGCAAATTATATTTTGTATGTCAATTTTCCTAAAGGGAAATATGTAACATTGAGTTACTTAGAGGAATAGTTGTCAATATATACTTTGCTTTCAAGATTAGTTAGATTTGAATAAGGCAATGCTTCTCAAACTTTATTGTATAGTGACATATTAAGAAAAACTAGAAAAAAGAAAATTCTAGAATAAAACAACTGAACAATAAAAAAAATTAATTATATAAGATTTGAATCATTTTTAGAATTTAAAAAATAGAAAATCTTGAAAAATTGTTAATAGATGGCAAAAGTTCATTATCTTTAACTGTATCAATATAATTTCTGGTTGCTAAAATTTGAATTATCTGGTTTTTAAGACAGTAGATGTATATAGATATATAAGACAGAATAAATGAAAAAGGCAAACAATGAAGTAATAAGTTCTTGTTCCAAGTGAGTTAGTTGGTTGAGATGAGAAATCTGGTGGGCTAAAAATCAATTTTATCACTGGTCTGCTTGTAATTAAAGCCTAGGTGTTTGGACCTTAGGTAGTTAGGTTTCTATTTATCATTATCTATGCCAAATCCCAAAGTTGACAGATAGTTACAATAGTATTCACTCTTCCCACATCATCATTGGCATGACTGAGTTGAAGGCAGTATTAATTCATCTACCCAGGGTGCACCATCATGTCAGATACCAAGATTGACCAGGATGTGAACAACAGACTGCCAAAGATGAGCAGTGCATTTGGGAAACTATAAATGTGTGTGGTACTTTAGACACTAGAAGACGGGTACAAAGATCAGTGTGTATAGAGCCATAGCCCTTGCTACTCTCCTTTAGAACTCAGAGTTGTAGGTCACTTATTGTCACTACCTATGACTCTTCAAGCAGTTTTAGCAAGGCTGCCTCTGCAACATTCTCATCATCCACAAGAGTGACTATTACTAATATTAAAGTTCTTGAAAAGTGAAGATCACTAACATTGAGGCTACACTACTAAAGTCTATGCTATGCTGGTCCTCCCAAGCTGAGAACTATGATACATGGCATCTCACCATGTTGTCTACCCCTTTGAAAAAAACTGCAGGACCACTTTTATGATCAAAAGGTGCAGGAGGAACCAGAACACTATGCCATTAAGCCCTTACCAAACCTTTAGTTGCAAACATCTGCCCGTCCCACATCAATCTTATCAGCCATGAACATGCCTACAGTCAGTATGGATTACTCCCTTCCTGAACTTCATTTCATGAAGCCAAGCCATAACTAATATATTGATATTTGGTTCATATAGCACATCAAAATTTTATTTCATTAAAATCCGAATATTCAAAGGGCATAATATTCATACGGAGCTTGTTCAAGGCTCAAAATACATGCCAGCATATTTGGAAAAATGTATACAGCACACTTTGGAGATAGTTTATTTATTCTATATTCCAGTGGTTATTAATCAACTACATAAAAAAATTAGGTGAAGGAAGAGTACACATTCAAGTTTTTATGAGAGAGGAAAGGACCTAAAATATTTTCAAAAGGTAAGAGAAATTTCTAAAGGATTGAATAATTGACGTATAATTGGGTCAAATATAGAATAAGGAATTCTAACTTCATCATATTTTAATCTATTTGCATTAATATCCTTATATTGGTTATTATCGTCATATTCTCCTCATGCTTCTTCAGGTATCTTTTACATTTGGTAACCGTTTAGGAATTTTGGATGGAACCCTACTTCATTTTCATTCTGCTGTAGATGTTTAGAACAGTAATTCCCAACATTGGGCACATGCTCCACCAGCATGGTAATATTTTAGTGGGGCATGCAGTATCTTGGTGGGACTTGCTTAGAGACCATGTAAGAATTAAACATTACAGGGTGGGGTGGGTATCAGAATTTTAGAAAGCGCAAAGAGGGCATGATCCAAAATTGGTTGGGAAACACTGGTTTAGAGGACATCCATCAATTCTTCCTAGTTAATTTTATCCTTGTGGTGTCACTTTTACTTTTTTCACCACTTGATCCAGGGATTGAAATAAACACTTGGAAACTAGATATACTTAATCAACACTTTTAATAAGAATTTTATTGCTTTAAGTTTAATGATTTTTTTTCCTTGTTAAAGACACGAGTTTGAATAGAGTGTGGTCAGTTTGTATCTTTCCTTCTGAATCCCATAAAAATGAAATATCCAGAAAGAGCTGAACATACAAATTTTCCCAGATGTGTTCAACTTTGGAAGGCCTTGAATATTTCTCTTTTTATTGCTTCTATCATTTGTTTACAAATATTTATTTTAAAAATAGCAACATTTTTTTTCGAGAAGGTGGCGCCACAAGATGAATGTATGATGATAATTTCTTATTTGTGAAATTTAAACAAACTTCTACTTTTAAATATAAATACTGATCCTCATCAAATAACCAAATAATGAAGAATTGGAAACCTCAATACAAAGAGGTCACCCTCCTTGATTTTCAAAATGAATTGTCAAGGTGATATTTAGTGGTAGTGGCTAAAATCAAAACAAATAAGAACCATTGTAAGCAATATTTGTTGACCAACTAACAAAGGTAGATAATCAAAATAGAAATCCAGAAAGTTATTTATAGTATGAAAATAATCAAGTTCCTTCCTAGGGTAAAAACCTTTCTTGGTAGTAAAAATTGCATTCACTTGGATGATTATACAAGTAGTAGTGGTGTATATGATGAAAACTAATCTGACAATAGTGCAATGATAAATTCTATGGTAACAGGAAAAAAAAAAAGAGAACACAGAATAAGACAAAAAGTGAGGGGACTAAAATATAGGAATTTAGAGAGAGAGAGAGAGGGAGCAGAATCAACCAAAGTAGAAAGAGAGTGTGTGTATATATATATATATATATATATATATATATATATATATATATATATACACATGGTGCATTCAATACGTTTCCAGACTTTTTTTGTACAGGCATTTAAAATTGTTGTAGACTCTTGAAAATTCACGATGTTATTGCTATACATCTTATGAGATGACTGACCAATTTTTATGATTTCAGGTTCAAATGAACAGCTACAGCAGCAATTGGTATACACCCTACTAAAGCCTGATTGTCACAGCTGGTGAATTTCTAAAATACAATCTAGACGTGAGGACACTTTAGAAGAACAATATACAATAAAATTCTGTTTTAAACTTGGAAACAATGCCATAGAAACGTATGGAATGCTTCAGACTGCTTTTCGACCATCTTGCATGAATTGAGCATCAGTTTTTGAGTGGCATAAGAGATTCAAGGAAGCCTGGGAGTCTGTGAGTCAGTTTCAAATGAACAGCTAGAGCAGGAATTGGAATACACCCTACTAAAGCCTGATTGTCACAGCTGGTGAATTTCAAAAATGCAATCTGAACTTTAGAAGAATGATATGCAATAAAATTCTGTTTTAAACTTGGAAAAAATGTCATGCGATGAAAGCTGGATCTACTGCTATGACCCAGAGACCAACAGATAGAGTTCCCTGTGGAAGTATGCTGGCTCCCCCAGACCCAAGAAGGCCAGACAGAGCAAATCCACCCACAAACTTTTGATGATCCCTTTTTTTGACAGCACTGGCATGATCTACATGCACTAGGTTCCCACTGGACAGACAGTCAACAAGGAATAATATGTTGAGGTTTTAAGGGAGTTCAGGAAAAGATCCCATCGGAGGAGGCCAGCACTCTTCAAATCAGGTCAGTGGTATTTCCAGCAGGACAATGCACCAGTCCACACCTCCCTCCTTGTCACAGACTATTTAACCAAGATGGGCATCAAGACAGTTCCTCACCCTCCTTATAGTCCAGACCTTGCTTCCTGTGACTTTTGGTTATTCACTAAGCTCAGAGGCTGTCGTTATGAGACAATCGAGGAGATGAAAGAGGCTATGACAAAGGTCATTGACACGCTCACACAAGAGGACTTCCATGGGCCTTCCAGAAGATTTGGAACGGTGCAAGTGCATTGCAGCCGGAGGAGATTACTTCTAAGGGGACTAGAGTTTCATGTGTGTACTATCAATAAAAGTGCCCATACGAAAAAAGTCTGGAAACTTATTTAATGATCCTTATATATATATACTTATTTAATGCTCCTTATATATATATATATATATATATATATATATATATATATATATATAAATAAATAATCACCAGTCATTAAGGATAGGAACTTATTTTTAATGTTCCAAACTTTTGTTTAGACCAATTCCTATGAACTTTTGAACCTGGCTATTATTTCTTCAAAACGTTCCTAAATTTTTTACAACCTATCCCCCCCACCACCTCCAAAGAAATTTTCCCTGGAATCATTTTGTTTATGTTGTGATGTGTATTTTTTTTGGGATGGATGTTTCATCAAGTAACTGGGGATCTTATTTATCCACATACCCCATTTCCTCTATCAACCAACATTTGATTCACCATCAATCCAATTAAAAACAAAGCACAGATTCAAAAAATACTTCTCTTCTCTCTGTCAAAGATGAGAATATCAGTTCAAACAAATATTAATTGACTGCTGAAGAAGATTGGAGAGTATAATGGTTAAAACAGTTTATCAAAACAAATAAGGATATGAATTTAAATAAGTCATGGTATCTCAAGATTGCTAAAAAGGTAAATTAATCCAGCAAAACATCTGTACATAGCAGTATATATATTTAAAACAATGGACTCAAAATGCTCTTAGAGAATAAAGCAATTTCTAATCCAATTTACAACTGAATGGTGACCTTGCAGGAGTCTGCATTGTGCCAAATCTTTTTTTTTTAATTATCAAAATTTTTGATATAATGGAGATGACTAGAAAATATTAATTAGAATTCTTCACCTTTTCCTTATTAGAAACATCAATATCATCATAGAGAGCTATTACAACAGGAATCCAAGGTTCACACTTCTCTAGTAATAATGGTATTTCAGAACTTTGAACAATTCCTTATAATCAGTGTGATTTACTAGGTTATTTGGTTTAATGGCATATCAACTGATGGTTATTTCATGCTAAATCCAGTTATATATACTTGATTCATAAGCAAATACTTTGTTGGTAACTTTATTTTTAAACAAGTTAGAGATCATTTGTTTGCATACAGTTAAATGGTTTCAAGTAATTCTATTTATCAGGTATTCCTAATACAGATAAAAGTATATAGTTGTATGGTTTCAAATTAAAAATAATCCTGAGTAAATGATCCAGTTATTGTGGCTGTCCTGTCTATGATACCCAAAATATCCGGTTTAGAAAAAACCCACTGAGTCACCTGTGATGTCAGACAACAAAACATTGTATGTATGTCATGAGTGAACTTCGGTTATGAACAACCAAACTATTTTTCGAAAGGAGTTAATTTTGCTTGCTTTTCAGGGACAAAATTATTACCACAGGATAAAATATATTATATTTAAAAGTTCCTCTTCAAAGTATAAGGAAGTATCTCATTATCACTTATATCTTATAAGGGAACTTCCTGGGTACTGAAATACTTCCCTCAACCAGTGGAGTGACAGCAGTTAATGCTTTATAAACACACAGGCAGCAACCAAAAGTTAACTGGGCAGCCAGGCTTGGCCCAGAGGAGAGGAATCTGTTACCTTTCTCAGCAGCATGGGGTCTGCATCCTCACCACCAAACCAAGCTGCCGAATGTGGGGTCTGCGTCCATACCACCAGCTGAAGCAGAAGACGTAATCCAACAAACCACAGCTGTGGACCCAGCACAGCCAACCAGACCAATTATAGCCCTTTATTTTTCTCATTCAAACAGGTCTTCTCAGTGCTAATCTCAGAAAGTCTCACCATCCTTAACAGCTCTTTTGAGAGCTAACTTCTAAAAGTCTTGAGATCCCTCTTGGTCTCCTCACTGCATCTTCCAACTATCAGTGCTTGCACACCTGCTCCAGCTTCATCAGCAGCAGTTCTTGCACCTGCAAACTACCAGCACCTGCAGACCAGCTCCTCATGAGATGACAACACAACAGCTAGCACCAACTGCAGACCAGCTCCAGCTTAACCCAGTGGCCATTCCTGCATGACCAAGCTACAGCCCTTGCACTACCTAGTCCATGAGCAACTCACTGCTCGGACTAGCATCAACACTTGAGGCTACATTGACACACCCCTGGTTAAACCAAGTATTGAACAAACTGGGACATCGATTACACAGCCCCTGCAACCAGCATCTGAAGTATCTAGTCCATGAGCAACTCACTGTTTGGACTAGCACCAACACTTCAAGGTGACATTGACATCCCCCTTGGTTAAACCAAAGTACTGCACAACTGGGACATTGATCATCCAGCCTTAGCAACCAATGTGTCCACATCATTGATTGTCTCCAGCAACATCTACAACCCGACCATACAGCAACACCTAATATCCGCACCAAGCACAGAGACCATCCTCACCTTCTAAATGCACTGTTGCCACAAACTAATAGACAGCTGAATCTAAGACTTTCTGCACCATAGACCTTTTGACACTCAACATAGACTACACTGATATGATACAACAACCGCAATTTCTACATCTATACACTTCTTGTGTAAGATTTGCTCAATAAAATCTGAATTAAACTTATCCACTTGCCTCTGTCTTTTTTCCAGTCCTCTGTCAATCAAACAATATCTAAATCCCCTATTCGCTGGATTGACGCATACACATTTACCAGTCCTGTGACAAGTTCTATTTGACCAATAGATGGGACCCTAGCAAGTAATACCACTCCAGGTCAGCAGTGGACCTAAGACTCATGGTAATGAAGAGGTGCTCCACATTTCCCAAACTTCAAAACTAGGGCCTCACCATCAAATGTAGTTTTTTGTCATACCAACAACACTAAAGGGTTTCAAGTATTGCTACTCAACACCAATAATTCCATTTATTTCTAAACATTTGTTTGCATACAGTTTGGATGGTTTTAGGTATATACTATTTTGGCTGGCTCTTTGGCCTACTGGGTAGAGTGTTTGCCAATGGTCTGGGAGATCTGAGTTCAATCCCAGGTCACATCATATCAAAGAGTTTAAAAATGGTACTTGATACCTCCTTGCTTAACACTGGGCAATATAAGGTACATATTAAGGGTAAAGTGGATCAATCCGTGGAAAGGAGTAGCACCCTCCCCTACACCTCGATGTAGTAGCTATTGAAAAGGAGCCTTGTAGTCAACCTCGACTACAGTTACCAACTAACTTAGTGTTAGTGATCTGGTACCACCACCTTCTAGCACTGGTAAGATAAAATAAAATTGTGTACTTGTTTGTAATAAGAGCAATTTGAAGAATACAATTGGGGTAATCATTGGTGCAAGGGTTTGACATGACCAAATTTGTCTTCTTCAACTGCCCATCGAGCCCAGTAAAGGTCAAAATGTAGTGTTGTAGGTCATGTGACCACTTAGGTTGCTCCCTTAGACTTCTCAGCCATGAGGATCCTATCAAGCATTATGGGTTACAACCCACAGGTAGCCGTGTTGGGAGTCGGAAACCTTACCCCCTCTTCAGAGGTGCAGTCAGTATATTCAGCTGACAGAGCTGGTGTGATTAACTGATTTTCCCTGAAAATATATTTTCTTTATGTGACTTTTATTTTTTCAATATGATTAATGATTGGTTTTAGGAGTATGTCATCCCATCTGGGGTTATTTTATTCATATGTGACAGAATTACATACATTGTACATTTAATTTTTGCGTAGTTTCCATGAGTTTTTGCACATGGTTATATGATATCAAGTATGTCTCTTTCTCATACAAATAATTTGCAAACAGATTTATTTGACCCCTAAATGGTTACCCTAACAGGTCATAGTGTATCAGGGAGTGATGGCAATAAATATGTACTCCAGAACTGGAACCTTGCCATTAGATGCAGTTTGGTGTCAAACCTTGGACAATCTTTTTGGATAACTGCAATGAAATTTGTTTTTTTTTTTTACTAGTTGCAAAGTGTTTTTATTCAACAAAATGAATACCAATATTTTTTTTAAATGATGGGATCAGCTATTTGCCTTTTTAACAAACTAAATCATCATTAATTTCAAAAGGAGAAAAACAACTTTGAAACCATATGGAGGCAACTGAAGTGACTTATAATTAAGTCTTATAAGTGAAAGGATGTTTACTGTCTTTGCTACATGAGAATTTCCATAATTAATTAGTTACAGATGTTGTCCTCAGCTTATATTCCCTAGTGACCTATTGACAGGAGAAAATATTTTAAGATTTAAACATTTTGAATAACAAACTTCAGCACTTGTTTCTAATTGCTGTCACAATATCTTCCCTTCCCATTAATATGGACGACATTTTCTGTTATTTAAAGAAATTTAGTATTATGTAATAGAATTTTGGACTAACATATCTATCCATATTTATCAGTTCTAAGTAATTCCAGCATTTTGGAGAAAAATTAAGGTCATTAGATTATTTTTCAAAAATAATGTTTATGCTGTAGCTTAAAAACAAACAAAAACTAGAACATATCACCAAAGGAAGTTCTTAAATTTAGTGTATTCACCAAGCCCTACTATAAGCAGGATGTGACACAAGGTCAATTTTTTAGTAGAGTTTAACAGATCTTATTCATAGTTTTCCCTCTCTTAGACTGATTACGATACCAAAATTAAAGAGCCAAGTCTGTCCTATTTATCTATAGCTGGAGGAAAAAATAGTTGGGTGCGTACCTCTCCCAAGGTATTTGTGCTATGGGAAATACTAACAACCTCATCCAGAATTTAAACTCTAGTCACCATGTCCATTTCCTATGATGATAACCATTACACCATGAGTGAATCAAGTGTAACTCCTTTCATTTCTGACAAAAAAAAAAAACAAAAAAAAAAACAAGCAAAAACAAAACAGTAAGATGGATAATTTAAACAAAAGCTTTTTGTTTAGCAATTTTTAATTTTTTTTAAATTAAAAAAATATTAACTATGCCATCATTGATTCATATTAGAAATCAGAAACTATTGATTTTTCTCTAGATTTCACAAAAACACTGAATGGAAAGTGAATTAAAAAAAGATACAATGTTATAAACATTAATTCTTTTTGAACTTATACACATTTGAGCTCATAATGAAGTGGTTTATGAACAAAATTTAAGATTTGAAAAAGGAAATATAAACAGTTGGGCTGTTAGCCTATGTCATTTATGTTTTTTTTTTCCATGAGTCAATATTTTTCTGTAAATAATGTTGCTTATAAGTAATTTTTAAAGTAATAAATGATAGTAATATATATGATTATCTTTCATCACTATATTCAGCAAAGAGAAGATGAACATTTATCATTAAACGTCAGTAACATTTCGATAGTAAAATGAATTTATGAAATGTTTATGCTTAAAACAGTAAACGTTAGTATGATAATTATGAGTGAATAAAACTTAAGGAATGGTGTTGCTAATTCTTTTAAATTTGATTTGCACTGCTTACTTGATTTAATGGTCGTAGAATGTAAAACGACCTAATCATTAAAAGGGAGACAACAAAAACCACATGAAAAAATGATGACTTCATCTATGAAATTTCAACAATCTAAGATCTTTACGTAACAGTTTGATGAACGAGTGCCTCAGCAAAGTTATAGGGGAGAGAACTCTGATAATGTAATGGGCGTTATTAAGAATCCTTAGTTCTTTTCTCTTAGATTGAGGACACGTTTCTCCAGTTCGCGCATCAAATTATTTTTCTTCCTCATACAAATATTAGTTTGAATAAAGTACGAACAGGAAAAATCCGTAAAATATTCTGAACATTTTCTTTAAAATATAGAAGGTCAAGATAGAATTTTGCTTTATCAAAGTGATCTTTTTAAGAAGTAATGTGTCAATTTTTTTTTGCTTTGTAACAACTCAACTTTTTGTTTAAAATCCTATGTACTTGTAATTTACAAAGCGCTTTGCTTTGATGTGGCACAAGGCCGAATGAATGGGGCGCCCAATGAGACTCGAACTCACTCGTGTAGGTCTACTAGTCTAGCTTGCTAACCGTTACACCACCAGAGGTGCCCAATCCTATGTACTTGTAGACATAATTTTTTTCTGTAACCATAAAAGATAATTGTAGTTTGAGGGTTGCCAGATTTCCAGTATATATAAAACGTCCTATGTGTGTTGACTATCAGAGTTCATTAAATGTCCTGTTTCGAGATTTTTAAAAAATAAATGGTAGTTTATATTTTTCTAATCTTTTTAATTTAATGACAGGTTGCTAATATTTTTTACAAATTTTTCAAATGCAATGATATCTGTCTTTATATATTTATGCAAATTAGAAATCATTTGAATATGAATTTGAACAGATGCTATATATTTCTAAGAGGAAAATTTATCAATCATTTTTTTAAAACATCTTTTTTCAAAATAAAATAAGAGTTAAAAATTAAAGAGGGTCTGTGATTCACAAATGTAACTGGTGCTTTTTTTAGTTTTTTTTTTTTTTTAATAGAAACCAGTCTTCCTGTCTTTAGTACATCAAAACTTTTCTTGTTCCCCAATGATACTTCCATCGGAAAAAAGGGTGGATTCAGGTTACCCTTATAGTGCTTTTACACTGGACTATAAAGCTTGCATGCGTTTTTAATGAGCAATGTATATCGTTTTACTATATGACTAATGTAAATAAACAGCTAATTCTGGACATATGTTTTTTTTATTAAAAAATAAAACTACAGCAAACAAACCACAAAGTTTTCTATAGTGGGTGTACCAGATTTTTCAAATGAGAAGGCATCAGATGGAAGGGAGGTAACATATTTATCAATTAAAGTAAAAGTAAGTAAAGTTAGCGACCATAGTCGAGGGTGACCCGAAGGCTCCCTTTTTGATAGCTACTACACCAACGTGTAGGGGAGGGCGCTACTCCTTTCCCTGGATTGCTCCACTTTACCCTTGAACCCTACCTTATAATGCTGAGTGTTAAGCAAGATGGTATCAAGTACCATTTTTAAAGTCTTTGGTATGACTCGACCTGAGATTGAACCCAGGTCTTCCAGGCCATTGGGGAACACTCTAACCGCTAGGCCAATGTCCGGTTCAGTAATTAATTTCAATTAAAGTAAATGTTATCAATTAAATTTTATTTACAGTTACTATTAAAGTGGTTCGACAACTTAATCACAGTTTTGGTCACGTTGATCTAAGACACTTAACAATAAAAAGATTCTTTCAAATCTCAAAAGGTTGGTGAAAACAAACATCTTAATCATTGGTATATTTAACTAGCAAAAGTTACAATGCAAAAAAAAATAACTTAACTTTTGTATGAAATGTTTTGATATGTATGAGTGTTTATGAATACAAAAAATGGAAGTGTTCCTCCAAGAACAAAGGTTTGTGTGTGTGTGTGTGGGCGGGGGTTATTAAGGCTAATGGCCATCTTGCAAAAAAATCCCCAAAAAACATGTGATCATAACCACAAAAATGAGGATATTCAAGTAAGTCAGTGTATATTATATGAAGTTCAATAAAGAGGAACAATATTCTAGATTACTCAAAAATAAATCTCTAATTCTGAAAAAAAGCTGCTTCCAAATTTCCTTTTGCAAATATTTTAGTTATAGAATCAAGAACTAGGTTTTTTAGGTGACAACTATTTATCCAAATAGTCAAAGCAGGAATATTTATTTTTGGTATAATCAAATTATGTTCCAGTAACTGAGATCTCTTCTCAGATGAACATAAAAACTAAATCTTGTCTTAGATTTTTTTGTACACTATGTTTATGTCTAATCATACAGAGAGTATGATATTCAATTATAAACGATTGGTTTTAGATGGCGTGTTAACATATCTATGGTAATTTATGCCTAGAGGTTAGGGAATAGCATTTATGGTATATTCATATATACATTCTTATGTAGTTAGAGAAGACACAAGAGTAATGCCAATGAAGGGGTACTTCCCACAGCTTCAAAACAGGAGACTCACCTTCAGATACAGTTTAGTGCCATACCCAAGACACTGTTTTTTGGCCAGAGTCTTGTCTCTCGGCAGAAAATACAGTCAATATATTCTAAACCCCACTGACAGGGTGTTATAAAAATGAAAGCTCTGTAAAATTCAGAAAATGATAATAAAATATACATTGTTATCTGGTCAGAGATAAGAGAAAAAGAGTCACCAAACTTGTGCAAATTATCATTCAGTTTATTAATGAATATAAAAAAAAGAATCTTTTGGAAAAATAAGGACAGAAATGGATGTCATTTGTCAGTTCATAAAATCTAACAAGATTGTCTATTTTAAAAGGAATTTAAAATGAGGAAGATAGAAATTGAGCATGACTAATATATATATATATATATATATATATATATGACTATTAAACTGTCATGTTTTGTGACAGAAATTTCAGTTGCTTGTTGCCCTTTCAACACTTATAATCCAAGTGAAAGCTAGTATTTTTAGGACAGAAAAGCCACTTACCACTTAAATGACTGGTGAAACTCAAATTTACCGGCAAACACCCAGTGTTCCCAGAACCCAGGGCAAGATTAACTTGAGCCCTTAGAATATTTAGTATTTCTTATGTTTTACAGAGAGAAAAATAAGTAAAAAAGAAAAAAAATGTGATCATTATTATTAGTTTTTACTTGTATTTTCTTTTGCCTTTTTAGTTTATTTACTTTTGATCAACTTATTAACAACATTAGTGTGTTAAAACAAATACAGTGGTAACAGATCAGAGATAAAGTTGGAGTTCTAACTGCTATTTAGATTTCTATGATATCAATTATTTTTGTAGTTTGTTAAAGCCACTGGTACAGAAAAACTGGCTCCCAAGGTTAAAGAGGTGTGAATCACATTAAGAGTTCATCTTTTATTGTCTTTGATACATGCTGTTCCTTGCTTGTTATTGTCATTTGAATTGCTTATATTGTAACTCACTTGAGTTTTTATAGACCCAAGTGAGTTGCAATATAAGCATTTCAAATTTGAATAATAAACAAACAAAAAATGCTAGTGTAAACATTTGATAGCAATAATAGATTTATTATTATAACAAGGTGAGTATCTATTTACATTACTGATTAGTTTTCATTGCAAAAACTAAAAAGACAAACATATTACATGAGAAATTTGTGATTTACAATTTTGTATATGTGAATGCACACAAATTGGTGGCATACACACAGTACCGTTTCAGACTTATGATAGGTAGTCTGGATGATTGTCTAAGCTGTTGCATGTTGGGTTGACTTTGTACAACACCTTACCCCACACTAGTTCTGTGATTCTGATCTTAAATATACAAATTTCTACATATTGGTAAAAAAATGCAAAGATATTTGCTGTATCTCTCCAGGCATATTATTCATTATTTCAAGTATCATGCTTTTTCTAATGTTCTAGCATGCAAAGAATGTAGAATGTCTTTTCAGCTTTCAAATCTGGTAGTGGGAGTGCATTTGACACCTATACACCTGCTAGGTAAGGGGTTAAACTATGCTGAGTCAATATCTGTAATTTATTAGACCTATTAACCTTTTAAAAGAATCTTTGGGGATTTTGTGTGCTTAATTCTCCATTTATAGTATTTCCTAGGCAACACTTTGATGTTTAGTTAAGCATTCTATAATTTCTGGGATAATCTCCCATGTTTGAAAAATAATTCACAATCACTGCTTGGCAGTGTCACAATAATATTGGCACAGCTAAATATCTTGTTATAAAAGAAAAGACATAGAGACGATTTTTTTCCCCGGATGTTGAGGAAATCCCTGTAAGGAGCCTTGCACAATATCAAGCACACACTATACAGTACACAATATTAAGCATTCAATCCACAGTAAACTATTCAACAAAATAAGTTTTATTGCTGCAGATTGTTCATCTTTTTATTTATAAAAATGTTTGGAAAGAAGGTATGAATTAGCTGTCAGCCCTTTATAAAGGAACATTTCAGATGACAATCTGTTTGGGTTTTATGGCATATCAACCTTTGTTGGTTATTTAATGCCTAATCCATTTTTATACGAATAAACAGTTCTATTTCAAATGATTCAGTTCAGCATAAGTATACAGTTTGTCCATAACATTTCTATTTCAAGCTATTCAGCTCAGTCAAACAGTTCTAATTCAAACAATTCAGTTTAGTATAAGTATAATTTTTGTTTATATTCAGTTAAATGTTAAAACAGTTCTATTTTGAACAATTCAGTTTAGTATAAGTACACAGTTTAAATATCAAAACAGTTCTATTTCAAGTAATTCAGTTTAGCATAAGTATGCCATTTAATTCAATTTGACCGATAGATAGGACCCTCTCAGGTGCTACTACTCTGAGCTAGAGTGGACCTGGGACCGATGACAATGAAGGGGTACTCTGCATTCCCCAAAGGTCCAGCATTACTGGAACCTCACCATCAGATTGTTTAGTGTCATATCCAGGACATTTGTTGTTTTTTTTTACCTCTCTGCAGAGATGCTGTTGGTGTATTCTACAACCCCAGCTGATTAGGCAATACACAGAGTTAAATGTAAAAAGTTTTATTTCAGATAATTCAATTTAGCATAAGTACACAGTTTAGATGTCAAAACAGTTTTTCCTTAAACAATTCAGTTTAGCATAAATATGCAGTTTAAATGCAAGAAACAGTCAACTCTTGAAAATGTGATTATTTTTATTTGACTCAAAGATAGGACTATTTGGTGCTACCACTCCAGGCCAGAGTGGACCAAGGAGCAATGGCTATGAAAGGGTATTCCGCATTCTCCAAAGCTCCAGCATTACTGGAACTTCACCATCAGATTGTTTAGTGTCATAATCAAGACACTTGTTGTGGTCTTACCCCTCAGCAGAGATGGAGTCAGTGTATTCTACAGCCTTAGCCGACTGGGCAAATGATGATCTGTGAACAAACACGTTCGAATATACAATCACCACTTCATTAACATAAAGCTCAGATAACAATTCAGTCTGACTCTTGGGTCTTCCAATTTGGTTTGGTTGTGTTTTATGGCATATTAACTCTGGTGGGTTATTTAATGTCAAATCCTGTGTGTATGTGTGTGATTTGTAAGCAAATAGATTGCTCATTTGTTTGCACACAGTTAAATGGTTTTAAGTACTGTTATTTAATACTAATAATTATATTTAATAGTTAAGTTAGCTGGTTTTATGCCATATCAACCCTTGATGGTTATCTCATGCCAAATCCTGTTTACTCATTTAATTTTTAAGAGACTAGTTTGTAGGTAACTATTTCTAAATAATAAATTGATGGTTAGCAGTGTTTTTCGTTTGTTTTTATTGCATATCAACCATAGTAGGTTATTAAATGCCAAATCTATTTTTATACATATAAAAGTAAAGTTGGTGACCTTAGTTGAGAGTGACCTGAAAGCTCCCTTTTCAATAGCTACTACACTGAGGTGTAGGGGATGGTGCAACTCCATTCCCTGGATTGCTTCACTTTACCCTTGACCCTTACCTTATAATGCTGAGTGGGCCATTAAAGCACATTTGTTAGCACAGTTAAATACTTTCAAGTATTTCTATCTTACTCTAATAATTCTATTTAATATCAATACCTAGTAAAAGATTGAACATTTCAATTTGACCTGTATAGCCGGTACTACCACACGGTTAGAGTGGGCAAAAGAGAAATGGTAATGAAGGGTTACACCACATTCTCTGAATTCCGGGACTGGAGCCTCACCATCAGATGGAGTTTAATGTCACACCCAGAACACTTGATACAATTGTGTGCAAACAAATAATAAATTGATGGTTGGCAGTGTTTTACGGCATATCAATCCTAGTAGGTTATTTAATGCCAAATCCTCTTTATGCATACATAAAGTATATGATTTGTAAACGAATAGTTTGTCGGTAACATTTGAAAAACCAAAGCTTATTTGTTTGCACTCAGTTAAATGGTTTCACGTATTATTATCTAACACTAATTCTATTTTATATTAGTTTGTTTGCACATAGTTAAACGGTTTTAAGTATTGCGATATAACATTAACCATTCAATCCAGTCATTTGTTTGCATACTGCTAAATTGTTAAATAGTTATATTTGATCCTAAGAGGTACTATCACTCCGGGCCAGAGTGGAGCTTGGAGTAATGGCAATGAAGTGGGTACTCCACGTTCCCCAAAGCTGCAAGGCTGAAGCTAGAACATTCATTGAGGGAGTCTTACCTCTCTGTAGAGATGCAGTCGGCGCGTTCTACAGCCCCTGCTGACTCGCTGAGTTTTCCAATTTCATATTTTTATCTAAGTCACATTATCACATTCGAGCGATGAAGTTGACAAGAAATCTCCCCTACTCCAGTAAATTGTAAAATATATATAAAAAAACAAAACAAACAAAAACACACAAAACAAAACTAAATTAAAATCTTGAAACACACAAAGCTGTATTTGTTCAGAAATTGAGTTCTGCAAACATGTCAGTGTCAGTTTATATTTACGTTGAAAAGGAGACAAGAAAACTTTCAAAAAATGGAGACTGAGATGTCTAGAGAATTCAATTTCAAACTTCTTACTTAGTAGAAATTGACAAAGAATAAGTGAAGGTTTGGTATCGGATCAAAGTAATACACCGCTGAAGGAAATTTATTTATATATATATATATATATATATATATATATATATATATATATATATATATATATATACACACACACACATGAGGATGGATCGGTCTGTTGCTTTTCACACTGTTATGAACTGAGTTTCGGTGTATAATGTTTAACCTATTATTAAAATTCAGAGAATTAAGCACATTAAAAAGGATTGGATTCATCAAACTTCCTAACAAGTCCGATTTGACATGAAATCATTTTATAGTGTGTGTGTGTGGGGGGGGGCACGCACAAATCGAGATTCATTCGTTGCCATTACAAATTATGCTTGGTTCTTCGGGAATTCCCTCTGAGTGGTTCATCAGGTGCCGAGCAATAATTTCACTCAGGTACTGCTTATGATGGGGGGGGGGGGGAGGGACACCCCCGGGACCAGGTGATAAATTTTAAAAATCACCCACCCGGTGCGAACGCCAAGTGGGCCTCTGGAGACCAGTGCATCGAAAAAGCATGAGATTAGTAAAAAATGTTTCCATTACTATTAGACTGCAGACTTATTGATTTGCCTACATGTGTAGATAAGTTAATCAGATAAATTTAATTTTATAAAGACATTTTTTGCATTGTTTGTGATATACCTAAATGTGTGTATAAAGGGTATACTAAAAGATGTGCCGTTTACATAAAATATCTTTGGCTGTGTACCACACTTTTTGTTGAAGAGGGGCGGGTATTTTGAAAATAAATATTTTTCAGAATCCCCCTTAAGTGCTACGTATGTATACTTAACCTGGAATTTTCCTAAATTAAGGCGTTTTGTCAAATTTTCAAAGTGTGTTCTTTTGATTTACAGGAAAGACAAAATATCTAATCTCTTAAACACTCTCCAATAACATGTAAAATATTCCATTTTATTTACATAAAGTCTGCTGTTCTAGAAAATAGAAATGACATTCTATTTAAATTGCTTAGCTGTTAGGTTTCATTACCAATTTTTATATTGGAAGGAAAATCTATTTCATTCTTAAGTTTAAAAAAATTTCGTGGAAACCTTTATCATGATATAGGTAACTAAACAAATAAGGCATTCTTTGGATGACTCATGATCTCAACAAATAAACAAAACGTCAAAGATTAGCATTTCTTCTCCATCGGTGTCATTGATTTTACCGAAAAAGAAAATGCTTTGGTTAAATTTTAAAAAAGAAACTCCCTCCAAACTTCCCCAAGGCATATAATAAAGATGAATAGATCAGTCCAGGAAAACTAAGTTATTTGGTGTGTGCAAAGGTTTCTAGCGAAAAATCAGTTTTCAATCGAATTAAACTCAATAGGTACCGTCATCCCATTTTTAGGAGATGGAACACTTTACATATAGATATTCGTACCAATTCTAAATTGTGTATACATTTTTAGAAGACTCTTATGGAACTAAATGGAGTGGTCTCCCTTGTCAGTGTTTGAGGAACCCATGTCACAAGTCTTTTTGGTCACGTAACAAGGCGAAACCGGGAATCCCTCCCTTTTACGAACAGGTCTTGAGAAGCAGCAGACGTAGCCGTTCGCTCCTCAGCAGCGACGCACAGGGTGCTTACCTTTTTTCTCTGACCTGAGAAGTAGTAAGTGGTTTCCACCTCTGTTGTATAGACTTTTCTTCATGTTCTTCGAACGCATTGTGACTCTTTTGTGGCTTGGGATGAAAACTTAGTTCCCACCTTGTATACTGTAGAATTAAGTGTTATATAGTATTGATTCATTTGTCGTTCTTCCGCCCAAATATTCTGTGTTAGGTTACTCTTTTGAATAGTGTAATGCATTATAAGAAACGGTATGTTATCTACGAGTTAACATCACGTTAAACTTTATAACCCCATACCATTAAAGCAAAGTTATATTTTTCCCTCGAATAATTCTGGCGAGTATTGGGTAAAAAAAAAAAAAATAGAAGCAACAGTTTAATGTATTGAATATTTGTCATTGCCTGATAAAAGATCACTTTCTTCCATT
The DNA here is from genome assembly GCA_963585895.1 of Sepioteuthis lessoniana. Classification (NCBI taxonomy): domain Eukaryota; kingdom Metazoa; phylum Mollusca; class Cephalopoda; order Myopsida; family Loliginidae; genus Sepioteuthis; species Sepioteuthis lessoniana. The sequence continues at coordinate 80,962,999 of OY757916.1, read as the reverse complement.
CTAAGTTGTAGTCATTTACTCAAATTAACGTAAAACCAGAAGTACGGGACACCCAGTGAGGAATCAAATTCATTCATAATGGTCAGTCAGATTAGCATTATACTATGCCATTCTACGTTGTATGCTATCTTTTTAAGTGAGCAACTTTTAAACGAAATTTCATTTTGTTGGCTGTATTGTTCCGGCTCAGATATTTATGAATATATTCTTTAAGTTTAAAGATACATAAAAAAGAAAGGTTAAGTGTTTGACAATATTTTCAACTGTCCAGAATTCTAATCCGTACTATTTTATACAATTTAGAATATTTAAACAAATTAACCAATTTGTAACACGAACAAAGCCTCACTTTTGAATAATTGTTTTGACAATCACGTCTTTCAACTTAAGTTAACCACAGACCCAATTAGGTTTACCTTGCGACAAAGAATAATTAATAGATAAGAGAAAAGTTTATGAAATCTTAGCCAATCTATTTCTCTCCTTTTAAAGTCATTCGCTTAACCCCTTACCGGTGTATGGCGCTAAAACATGCGTGGGTGTCAAGTGCACCTCTGATACAAAGCATGCTTTAGAAACTCGATACTTCAAATTAGGAGCAATACAATGCAAGTTTCATTGAAGAAGAATATAGCAAGTCTTTGGCACAGATTTTTAACCAATGCATGTAAATTGTCTTCTCGGGATCGAAAGGTTAAATCCAACAAAATAAAAACAGCCAAGATATTGCATTGGGAAAATTTAAATGATCTTGTCTCTAACAAACTGTAAAATCTGTGCCATTCTGGATTCAGTGCCAAGCTGGATCTCTACATTTACATATTCAACGGCTATAAAATAAAAACTATTTCGAATTTCGCCCGAGACGGTTTATACTTACTTGGCGCTAATGAATTTGAAAAAGGCAGGAATTCATTTTTCCTTTATTTTAATTGCAATCGCTTGATATGCTGAAAAGAAAAAGCACGGTCACTTGTGTGCCACAGTTGTTGACAGAGAAGGAAGCAAATAGGCGAACCCCTCGCCCATAACGATTTTACTTGCCGAAGCTGTGACAGCAAATAGATTTTATCTCCACATTCAGCTTTGATATAAGTATGATCAAAAATGTTATTCTTTCCCCATTTATTGCTTGTCCAGTGTGAAGATTTATATAAAATAATAGATTTATTCCTCCCTACTCTTCAACGTTGCCGAAATGTTAGCTTACAATGGCTTCTTATTGGATTGCATATACGTTCTTATAAACTATACACGAACAACTGGTAATAGAAAAAACGTTTCATTTATGTATTTTCTTTTAAGATCTTAGTTTAGCAAAGTAATGTTTAGGTATTCATAATCTTCATTAGAATTTCGACATGCACGATTCGCACACGTTTTGATAACTGTCACGTTAACTAAAGTAATGGAGTCTTGGAATATGATAGAAGTTCAAACTTTTTAAACCATCGACCTTTTCATGGAACCTTATCTCCAGGCATTGATTGATTTTAACGGCTTCAACAAGAGGTTAGGGAATCGCGTTCATTGTACGTTCGTATTTACATTTTGTGTAGTTAAGAGTTTTCTTTTTTGCACACTGTCCAATCGAATACAACTAATTTTTATACTGATCTATTTGACCCAAAGATAAGATAAGCATTATTACTTGCAGTCATAGTAAATGCAGTTCAGTGTGATACCTAGGATACACTTTTCTTTTGCTGGGAGGGTCTTACTCCTCCGCTGGGGATATAGTATTCTAAGCCTCTACAGACATGTATAAAGGAATAAAATAAGTTGACCTGCGGTTTTCAAATGTATCAGTGAAGGGGAAACTGTATACAAAACTTGTTCTGTCAATATAACTCTTGAAATATAGGGACACACACAAAATGAAAAACTATTGTGGAAATCAGAAATGTGGAAATATTGAACACAATTCTTGAATCCAACATAAGTGTTCAACTTTATTGAAATATATGATAAAAACTAATGATATATAAATAAGAATATTTTTACGTATTCAAAATTTTCTTAATGAAAGCTAACGACACCCAAAGTTCATCTATCTTTAGAACGTTTATCGATCATTTGGACCGCCATGCCATATAGTTTTTCCTCAATAAGAAAATACAACACTTAATCTTTAATAAAATGGAAAGAATTTGCGTGTCTTCTTTTGATAAAATGACGTAGAGTTGTCAAATTAGGGACACATTGAATGCACATAAAAGTTTAACTTGAAAGACAAAATCCTCATGGGGAAAAGGTAGTTTCTTAAGAGAAGTACTCTTGCAATTAGCAGAACCTATATAACTGCAAGACGTAACCAATCCAACAGAACTTTTAGATTTCAAGAGAAAAGAGCGGAATAAAAATCGCCAATGCGTTTGTTACAGTAAAGATGTTTTTTCCTATCATTCTTTTTAACATTAGAACTTATCTGCAAAATGTCTAATTTTATTTTGACTAAAATATAACGCGTCAGTCTGCAGAAGCTGAAATAATGTGTATGAAACGTTATAAGCTAGGTTAGTGTGCATTTTCGAGTAAACTGAAGATTTTCCATTTTTGGCGCTCTTTGATTGGTAAATTGAGCTGCGTAGATATTTGAGAGTTCACGTAAACAGCTATTTTTTTTTGTAGAAGCGTTATCTACATTAGTATAAGTGGTTTTGCCATGCTAATTTGCTGCACATAAATGAAATCTAAGTTTGATATTTAATAAGCTTAGAGTAGTGTGGTACAAGGTTAAACGGAGTGAAAAGTTTAAATACGAAAACCGTTGCAAAAATCTATTACGCAAAAAGTTTTCTATTTTAAAGGGCAGAAAGAAAATCAGCGTTAGAGATCTTTGTTTATAGCTAGGCTCGAACACCGACCGGCGCTCATGGCAAATACGAAATTATCTCATCCAGACATGGACAACGTTTCACATTTCATGCATCAATTTTTCTACGCATGAAGTTAGACGCGCCATACAAATCTTTGACTCCAATTTTTTTTTCAAATATTTGTATAAATATATTTAGCATTCATGATTTATTAACATGATATAAAAATAGGATGAACATTACGTCCTTTAATGAGACCATTGGGTGTGTTTTGAGTTCGCCAGATTTTAATGTTTGGAATTAAATTAGTAACTGACAGTAGCAGAAAATTCTTTGAATTTTATCCGTCAATCGCGATTTCGTTTTGTTTTTAACTAATTTCATTGCTGAAATTTTTTTACGACTGGATGTCGGCAGATAATTCTAGGCGAATTTTATTTTTGGGTCTGAAAAATTCTCTAAGTAATGATCGTCATAAATGATTAATGTCAGAAGCATTTCGGATTAAGTGAAGCCCAGATTTCAATTTCAGAAAGAATTTGTTGAAAACATTCAGAGAATAAATAAGGTACAACACCGTAGTGTACAGATGTCAATTAATTGGCAAAAATCACAGACGTAATGCGCCACTTCTAATTATATGTAACGCAATAACTTACACCACTCTTGATATTCTGGAGAGTGGATGTATCGGATATTTGCGGGGGCGTGATTGACAGGTGATAAGTCAAAGTTCATGGCTGCTGAGAAATCTGGAAATCAAATGTCCGTTCGTTGATTGGTAGTCACGTGGAATTTGAGATTTACTTAGACTCGAAAAATCAGTTGAGGTATTTGAAAGCGACAGACTTTTTGAATAACGTTTTTTTTAGAAATCCCTTTGTGGAGTTTCAATTGAAATGAGCTGTCTCCATATTACGAACGACGGTTAGAAACACACTGAAAAGCCCGGTCCATTTATCAAAGCATTGATAAAGAACCAAAATATAAATGCATGTTAACTTTTTTCGTCTCTTGTGCAGGAATGATGATCGACAGTTTTTGAGTTGTCCAGGCTCAAGCGCCAACAAGATACCACTATGTTGATTATACAATGCACCACTTCTGGCTAATGTGTTGGATTAGCCTGATTTAAGCTATCAAGCAAGCTAATTAAAAATGTTTACTTAGTTTGGAACAAGGCCAAAAGCATGAGGCACCCACCAAGAATAGGACTATTGTAGAAGGGTTTGCAAGTTTACAAACCTTTGTTCTACAGCTGACGCCAGTAATATTTACTAATTTCAGCTTAATGTGGCATAAAGAAAAATAGAGGGTGTAACTGTCGCTAAATTGACCTGTTAGCTGTGCTTTTTATATAGTTTTTGTAATATCAATTTAACTACAGCCACAATATCTAGTCTTGGAGTAGTTTGGTGGGTTTTATTGATTCTATTTTGCACTGACCATTGGTTGCTGCAGTTTATGAGACCCTAACCGGAAATTGCTAAAGGGAACTTATATACAAACCCTATATTGTTAACGCTGCTGGTTTGGACAGGCGACACAAGAATGTGCCATTTCTTGTTTTCTATTTCTTTGAAACGTATTTGCTGTTATCCCTTTACAGAATGTTATTTGTTTCTTCGTTTAGTTTCACGGTGTTTATTAAAATAAACTAGATGACTTCAGTAAGAAGCGTTCACCGTTTTTTGTAAGAAAACCAGCGGCGGTAAAAGAGGGGAAAAGCAAGAATATGGTGTAGAGAGGTCCTACTTTGAAAATTCGAAATCCTAGCATTAGTGGAAAATGCGTATTTCAGCCACGCAGCAGACCTCTATATTTACTAAAGTTAACTAAATTTTGTAGAAGGTTAACATAAGGATCGAATCTACTACGTTAGGTAATAGTCTAGTATGTCTAATTTGATAACTATCTATGCCTTCATAAATTATATCTTCTGTATGCAGAATACTCACCGGTATATCCTTTATATAATTTCAGATTGTATAGCCCGGAGCTAACTGGTTTACAGAGAAGAAGCTGATAATATTTTAGAAGATATACGCTTCTTTTCAAGGGTTATTCGTAAGAAATCAATTTGAATTCCTTCATGAAAGGGAAAAATATATAAAGATTAAACAGAGGCAGACTGAAAGTGATCTTAGCCCGTGGATAAAAAGTTTATTTACTGCCCTACCTCTACCAACCACTCCATACAGATATATACGATTTTAACAATTTTTTTTAAAGTCTCCAGGTCTGAAAAAATATATATCCAGTGCTACGAAGTACCTTCAAATACTTATCTAGCAAATTACATACCGTAGATGTCTTGTATAACGCGCACACCAAAGTTCAAAGGAAAATTTCAATAAAACTCAGTTCTCTTGTACACCACGCAGTACTTAGGACGAAAATGAGAAAACAGCACTACCTTCGGAGATAGAAAAGGTGTACGGTATATACAGCAGTCTATGGTAACAGCAGATATTTGTAGAGTTAAAATGTTTTCGCTATAGCACATGGAATTATATGAATTCACTTTATGCTCTCAGCTACTGCCAGATTGTACGACCTCTGTCCATTACCGATAACCAATGACCGCCTAAAATTTTATGATCTCTTAACAGAAAAACCCCAATTTGTTTGTCTATTGCCATGGTTAAATAATTGTTTACTAATCTTTGCTTCATTGTAGTACAAGGCCAGAATTATGGAGCGCCAAGTGATAATCTAAATCAGGCATAGTAAGTACTTTTCGTTAAGCTGGCCGCACGAAACAAGGCTCGTCATTACGCGGACTACACTATTAAAAAATTTCAAGTTTATTTTACATTGAAGGTACCTCAACCATTTTTACTACAAAGACAATAGACGTAAGCATATAAGAAATATAGAAAAGTTGATTTCTTTTCGATTAAATGATCTATTCTAAAAAAAAAAAAAAAAAAAAAAAAAAAAAAAAAAAAAAAAAAAAAAAAAAAAGTTTCAGAATGGCCAGCAGACTGCAGTTTACCTATGATTGATCTAAATCATTAGTAAATGGTCTGAGGCTAGCTTGCTAACTCTTATCATGCGAAACACTTTAGTTATTCACCAAGCTTTAAGGTTAGAAGTATAGAGCACCCAGAAAGAACCGAACTCTCAGTACGTGAACTGCAAAACTAGCATACTGTCTTTACATCACGAGGTAAAATGGCTTCGAAAAAAATAAGGTGACGTAAAAATTATTTTCTGGTCTAGTTTCTTTGGTTAAGGAGTAAATTGAGAGAGAGAGATTTGAATGTATACACGAATAATTTTACCTGTATTTTAAAATATTAAACTATTCTTATTGAGGCTTTAAACAAACATTTAGAATTAATACATTTAAGACTTCATACTTGCAGCAACCATACCAACTCGTGACGTAATAGCGTTGTTAGAGTAAGCAACGTCTAAGCCTAGGGACTCGGGTGGCAGATAATCCTTTAGTGGTTAAGTTCCATGTTTTTGATAACTTGAAAAAACTCTTTGAAGATGTACATAAGTATGTCTGATAGGAAACCAAAAGATAAAATGGAGATAATTACGGCGGCGATGGTGAAAATAAACAAGACAAACAAAAAAAACCCGTAAATGATGAACTTCTCCACCGGCGTCTTACGATATTTTGTTTGGGTTGGTCTAGACTGAAAGAGGTAATTTGTAATAAGGTGAGGTGAAAAAGTTGGTTCTCAGAGATTCAAAGTTCTTATTACAAAGTTAGCTTTACATATGTTCAGAAAGGAGATACTCGTGTTAAGTTGAGGCCAAAAAAACATAGGTCTAATGCACATCGTATCCAAATTCTTCAAAACAGAAGAGCCCTTACCTTTTACGGCCACTTGTGACGAACGCAAAGATAAAAAGGCAAAAATAATCTATTAACTACTTACTACGTCATGCGTTCAACGTTGAGAAGAGGAAGACAGATTCTTTTGGTTAACTAGGGAGCTAACACTCATCCTTGAATGCTCTCATCGAGTCGTTGGTTTTTCTTGTAATTAATTTCTTACATAGCTCAAGAAACTTATATTTGATTGGCTCAGTCAGTAAACGTCTTCCTCAGTGCCGCCCCAAATAATTGAATACTTAACCATAAAATCTCTAAGTATCTTGATATTCAAACTGTATCTGCTCATATCACATAGTTCGGACAATTGTAAATCTCTCGTATGCTTTGTGCTAACACAACATTTCGATGGATGAATTATTCAGTTCTCGTCAGTGTATATTTCATGAAGACAGACGGAGACTTGTTTTTTAACTAAGAAAAAACCATCACGATAGAAGTTAGTGATTTATATATATATCAACCTGATCAATCCATTTTAGAAGCGTGAAATACACCATTACACCAATTAAATATCCAGGTGATTCCAAAATATACATAGGGGAGATCTCCAAAATCTGCTTCGTTAAGCTTAAGAGAGAAGATTGGGTTCTTTAGCTTTGATTAGACAACCAGTCTAGGAAAAGGGAAAACCCTGAATTTAAACCAGCTGCACTCCATTAAAAAAGTGACCTTGTGTCACATTCTGTTCGTGGATGAGGGGTTCAGTAAATACATACTTCATTAACCAAAGAAAGTGTAGAAGTTCGACTTACTGATCCAGCCAACAAGATACATGCCACTTGTTTCAATTTTCTCACTAACCAATGCTCATAGTCAATCATCTGGAATGAGAAGGGTACACATTACCCCCAACTCTGCGTTTAACAAAACAAACCCATTTTTGTATTCAAACAGGTGTTACAAAACGTTTTAAACTATCAACCTCTTCATAAAATACTTGATCTCTCATTAACTCCCATGCATGTACAATAAATAAATGGGTTTAGTTTCTTTGTTTAATGGTATATCGTGGGTTATCTAATGCCAAAGCCATCGTTGTAGAAGGAAAGAAGTGGTATTAACTCATCGCTGGGTAATAAGAGGGTTCATACCTTTCCCAAGGGTATTAGTCCGAGAGTGAATGTAATAGCACAACTGGAGTTCGAACTCGCTTACTATGATGTTGTAGTCCCGCATGTTAGCCAGTACGCCACGGGGACTCTCCCAAAATAAATTGGTAGACATACAAACGTATCAGCGAGGGAAACTGCATACCAAACTCTGCTAGACTGTTGTCATGCATTTCATTCTCCTCCTCCTCCTCCTCATGTGAATATCAATCTTGAAATATTGGGATAGAAAAAAACCCTGTTTTCTGTAATTGTGGAAATCATGAGAAATGTAGAGAATATTGACCATAGTTCTGGAATTCAATTCTTCAATCGTATCGAAATTTGTAAAAATACAGTATAATAAATATGTCATAAGGAAATACGCAGAATCAAGAACTTGTTTAGTATCATTTGGTATTGATAGGTTCATCATTCTACATAGGATCGTTTGAAAGCTGTGCAGATTGGACATAAATGATTGCCATTGGTTGGTTCTCAGTTAAATATATACTTCAGTATATACTTACAAAAAGAAGAGCAGGGCCATTCCTCCAGGCAGCATCTGCTAAAAAAGGCAAGGCTTGAATTTACTTATGATAACTGATCCCTTCTATCCTTAACAGGGTATGCTGATGAAACTTTAATGATATTAGCTTCTTGGATAGCAGGGACGAATCCCCGCGATAAATCGACCTTGTATCCTATCCTATCATCGCAGGAAGGTGGGGTAGGTAAATATATAATTCACAGAGTTGAAGGATACGAGTTCGAGTCTTCTCGGAGGTTTATTTTTTTTTATTTCCAATCTGCACTGCTGATTACCAATTGTATAATGATGATCCGGTAATTGAGATAAGAAGCATCAGTAATTAAAATGAAATATACACTGGTCGAAAATAAACTCATTATTACTTTTGCCTTCCCATGTTTTATTTTCATACAATTTACATTCATATGCAATACAAAGCTCGCAACGAAAACAACACATCCATCAAATCTCACATGGTATAATAATATTATTCTTTACATTAGAAACACATAATTTCCTAAATTTTTATTCCATAGCAACAATCTACACAGCACTGAAAGATCTCTAAAACTTCGAAACGTAGATTAGATCATCTGATTTCAGTCTTTGTTCATTCGTGACCAAGGACCTATTATTACACTACTTAGCTCGAGGGGACATTCTCCCTGGTAACACCTTCCTATTACATTAAAAAGACTAGGATCAGTTATTCCCTGATGCTTGAGGCGTCCCAAAAGGGAAATGTAGAAGGAACTATGTAAATTTTTGTCTATGATCCAACGTACGCTTGGTGTATCCCAGGTTGTCTTGTCCCATCCCACTTAGGAGGTGAGTAAATACCATTACATGGCAACACCAAAACTCGACACCAAAAGGCTTTCTATTAGCATTAAAACGTCACAATAGGCGCTATTTTTGCACTTAGTTTTAATCAAATTAGAATTTATAAGTCATTTAATCTACTAAGTTGCATAGCCTACATTTCTTTAGAATTTGGAACGATGTTTTATAACAGGGTCCATGCCACTCTAGGGTGGCATTAGGAGTTATCATGGGGCTGTAACTAAAATTATTTTACTGGGTGGTAGTGAATAATGACTTGAAGTAATAGTGAGTAAATTTTCATATAATCAAAATATAGATAAAGAAAGAGCAACACACTCTGCGGTCAAATTTGATTAAGCTGAGGCATATTTTAAAACTTTCTTTATTACTTGGTAAGTACTGTAAGCGTTATTGAATAAACTCTGTTTAATCAATCAAGAAATGTAAAGTTTAAGGAAATTTTTTGATTTGGTAATATTTTAATTGTTTCTTATTTCTTAATAATCAGTCTGCCTTATTTGAACTATTCTTATTATAATCAAATTAATAAGGGACGTATGCTATAATTATTCCTTTTTTCTTTAATGGCATACCAACCTTCGTGGGTTATTTAATACCAAAGCAGTCCTTGAAGAAGAACAGTCGTGGTACTATTTAACGCATAACTAAGGAAGGAAAAGGGGTTTCACACCTTTCCCAAGGGTATTAATCCAAAAGTTAATGAAATAACACGATTGAAATTCGAACTCGCTTACTCTGATGTCGAAGTCCAGCACATTAGCTACCACGCTACAGAGACTCCACTTCTTTTTCAATCCCAATAAACTATTAATAAAAAAATGTACCTTTGTTAGAATATAAAAAAACAATATTTTTTACATTTATTTTAAATTCAGTTTCTATCATTACTTTATTGCATAATAATTTTGGGTCGGTAAAAGTCTATGACCATCTCTATCTAGAATCAAGAGAGATTTTTTTTTTCAGTAGGCTAAATACCAAGAAAATGGTGTGTGTTTATAGGTGCAGTCAGGAAGCCAAATCTGCTACTGTTTGCGGTTCAAGTTTTGATCCAATACCTAGCGTAGATAGGTACTTCATCTCGTTTCTTGAACGAAGCTGTTGGCGTTTCATTTTGTGCTAATGGGAAAGGCACGAATCCCACTCTTCTCTCTCTCTCAGCTAAGGGCTAATAGTAGGTCAGACTGACTTCTTTAGGAATTGTAAACTCTGAATTAAAACCAGCTTTACACCACTTAAAAATTGACCTTGTGTCGCATCCTGCTCATGGCGGAGGGGCTGGGTAAATATATACTTTAGCTTATATATTTCTGTGGTGATTTAGAGTGAAGTAGGGATTATATGTCTATTTACGCTAAAATTTAATGTTTTCAGTAATGTGGAACTTTTAGGACTGTCAATGTTGAAATGAAAAAGAACTGTTTGTGGAAAAGCAGATAAAGACTTGTTTAAAACAATATCGATTATGTTTATTGCTCGTTTGGATACAGTTGGTATTTGTCCTCCGTCCCACCTAACGGACGAGTATGGCACAAGGCCTTTTTTAAAGTGGGACCGGGCGCAGGGCCGTAGCCCACACGCGCCTGGCATTTCCAAAAATGCCTCGGACCCCGTCGGCATTCCCCTAAAAGGGGCGCCTCAGGCGCCGGGCGATAAACCCAACCCCTCCGAAGAGGGTTTAAGCCTGGGGGGCGGCCCCCTGAGGCAAGAGGTATTTCCAGTGAAAAACTGATTGGCGGAGATACGTGGAAATAATTCCTATCAGATTTTGGTACTTAAAAAAGTTTGCTGAACATTGAAAATAAGAGAGAAAAATGATTGTTAATGGTTAGAAATTAAAGAATGTTTCACAAAATGAATAGGGCAATTGTCTATCCATATAATGAACAGTGTGCCGTTTTTTCTGTTTGTTCTTTTGCTTGTCTCTAACCGTTACGTAACATTTTGCTTGGAGTTGCTTTTGTGTGCTCTGATAAGGATCAAAGAATTGCTTTTTAGCAATTCTGTTTTGGATCAGAGTAACGGTACTCAGCATTTCGGCAGCAATTGGAGTGTAGTGTTTGTTCTTATCCATCAACTGTGTTTTCGACTTTCGAGTGGAACGAGGAAAAAACAACAAAGAAAAAAAAAAGGAAAAAACAAAAGCGACAAAAAAAAAAAAATGCAGGGTGGACCTGGTTTAAGGATTCTTGTTCTGCAGAATCATTCCCCCCGATACACCAAAGGAGGAGGGCCAGAGTAGTGCGATGCTTGTTTGAAAGTGATTTCGTTAAAAAAAAAAATAACGTATCACACACGACAATCGGAGGGCTATAGTTGAATATAGAAGATTGTAGCTCCCCAGCTTCTGAGCTGGAATTTATGCCGCTTTTGTTCTTCCTTCTTGTATTCGGGTGGGACGAGGTGTTCCTCACAATAAATAAATAAATAGGCCCCCCCCAAAAAAAAAAACAACAAGCAAAAAAAATAAAAAATAAATAAACAGTGATCAGGGTATTGGAAATTCTGACCCCTGGGCACCACTTCCCTATTGCCAAAAAAGGGGAAAGTTGGAGTTGTGTGACACCTTCAAAAGGACTGGGTAATTCTTTAAGGTTTACGTCTATAAGAGCCCTCGTTGAACAAACCTTATGTTGAATTTGCCTTTTGGAGATCAGAGTATTGGATACAAGTACTATCTCCAGTCCGAGGCATAAGTACCAATCCATACATAAATAGGCCAGTTGTTTTTATGGGTATTATGTTCGTATATATAATAATGGCTAAAATCAAAATTTAGTTTTAATTCCAATCCCAGTAGTAATTTGCTAAAACGAATCGGATATTAAAAAAGCGGAAACATTAAACATTTCTTAGTTTCGGCAAGAAAAAAACAAAATAATATTGAATTAAGCAGAAACAACGTTTGTTGTTCTGCATCAGCAAATAATTCATTCGCTTTTTATGTAGAATTCTGATTGTTTGCCAGGTTGGGTATTGTTTTTAGATAAACCACATAGGTAACAAAAATATATGATAATATTATAGACATGTAACGAACCCCCCTCCCCCCAACAAAAACAACAAATAAACAATTTGCTGGTATCTGGAAATGTTTCAAGAGCTTACTGGGCTTCCAGGCATGTTCTGAAAGAGAGATCAAAATCTTCAAGAACTACCGCAGAGTTTGATTTATGGATATTTATAAAGCTTAAATTAGTCTGGCACAAGTTCACAGGTGTTGGACACCCAGTGAGAATAGAATTCATTACAAAACCTGTGGTTGGCGAGAGTATCTTGCAAAGTACTATTTTTACGGTGAGGTACATAGAGATTATGTCATCTCATATGTTGGACAAAATTAAGTTTGACACAAGTTTAAGGAGGTAAGTTACTATTATACATATATACATACATGCACACACGCATATATATGCATGCATACATACATATATACACACATGCATACATACATATATACACACATGCACATACACATATACACACACATGCACACACACATATACATCATCATCATCATGTCGTGCCATCAGCAGGGATATTTCTGACCCTTTCTCGACACCCCTCCTTATCGTCCATTGCTCCTGGTAGGTCTTCCGGGTTACATCCAGTATTGGCACAGAGCTGCTGTATGTATGTTCGAGCTGGACGTCCTGCCTTTGCTTGTTCCTGAGAAGGGGTCCATCGGAGTACATCACTTATGAGCTCGTCCCTACTTCTCCAGTAGTATCCCGCATGTCTGTTTCGTCTAACTTTGATAGTTTCCGTGACGAGTGGTAGGTGGCCGTACAATTGCTGTTTTGTGGGGTGCTGTCTCCAGGACTTGTTTAATATTGCTCGCAGCATTCTCGTGTAATTGCCGTCAAGCTTCTTCTCCATACGTTTTGTTAGCGTCCACGTGGTGCATCCATATAGCAGTATCGATATTACCGCTGCTTGGAAGAAACTGCGCTTCATTTTATCGGTCAGGTCTGACTGCCATAGGACCGATATAAACGTTTGATTACTCTCCACATTAAACAAAATGAAAACCTCATAATGCAATTTGATTTTCATAGTTTTAAAGAGAATTATCCAAAGAACAAAATTACCGAAACGAAGTATTTTTTTTTTATTTGCGAATTTTTTGGATTGTTCTCATTTTTCTGAAGTGGTTATTCTTATCATAAGCACAATTATTACAATGATATATTTTAGAATCTTTTCAAGGTTTTGCACTAATAGATTTACCTCAAAAGTAAATAGGTTTTAATCAATCTCTTTTCCAACGTCATTTGTGAAAATGAAACCCTGACCTAGTAATTGAAGAATACAGTCCTGGAATAATTATACATAATAATTAATAGTGCGACCATTTTCTGTATATTTCTTTTCCCCCTCGCTCTCACTTGTGATGCTAACACAAATTGGTATAAAATTTACAAGTGAATCTTGCCATGATTCGAACGTCCGTTCCGTAGGTAAAAAGGCAAGTGACATATCTTTTACGCTAGCGTTATAATTCTTGAAGAGCAAGGTAAAATAAACTTGGAAATATTAAGTAGAGCGTGCAGATACTACATTGATCTGAAGAACTATTCTGAGCCAAAGCCGTGCGCACAGATACTCTGATCCTAGGCATATGTAAATATTGGTCCTTTTTGACGGGTACTATGCTGATTGGTATATATATCTACCCAACTCCACCACTACAGGCAGGATATGACACAAGGAAGAAGTGCGAAGGTTCCCCGATCGGTATATCGGTTCTGTCAAGGCCCCGGATGGGCAACTGCTGCGATCGGGTCGCGAGATTCGTGACGCCTTTCGGGCGCACTTTCGGGATCGCTTTGCCCGCTGTACTGATCTCCCGCTCCGGGAGTTTCGTAGCTATCTTGCCGACCTCCCCCACCTTGGGGTGGCTGAAGCGGCTAGCTGCGAGGGTGTGGTTACTGAATGCGAAGTCCGTGACGCGTTGAAGCAGGTCGGCTTCAACAAGTCGCCGGGACTAGATGGTTTGCCCTACGAAGTGTACTTGAGGATGTCGCACATGTTTGTGCCTATTCTGACGGATATGTTCAACCATTGGTTCGCCCAGGGAGCCATCCTTGGTAGCGTTACCAAGGGCGTGATCACATTGCTGAAGAAAGGTGGCAGGCATGTTTGGGAGGGTTTAGACGATTACAGGCCCATAACTCTGCTTAACACAGAGTTAAAGATTTTGGCCCGGGTCTTAGCGAATCGTTTACAGCTTGTCATTAGCGATCTGATCGGCTCTGAGTAGACCTTTGCTGTGAAGGGAAGATCGATCCAGGACAACCTGTACTTGATTCGTGAGGTCCTAGAGGGGATAGAAGACGGCACCGAGGCCGCGCTGATCAGTTTAGATCAGTCCAAGGCCTTCGATAGGGTTGACCATCGGTTTTTGGCGACTGCCGGATTCAAACCGGAGTTCCGCAGATGGATTAGCATGATGTACCACAACCCTCAGGCAGTGGTGCAGGTGAACGGAAGGCGTTCGGGGGTGTTCGTGGTCGAGCGTTCGGTCCGGCAGGGCTGCCCGTTGTCTCCTCTTCTCTATGTCCTAGCTTTGGAGCCCCTGCTCCGTAGGCTTAGGGATAGGACGACAAATCCGGCCCTGTGCGGTGTCCCTTTTACTGGCCCTCTTACGGCAAGGGTTTCCGCGTTCGCCGATGATATCACAGTGTTTGTATCCCGCCGCCTGGATATAAAGGCTGTGAAGAAGGCGGTTAGCGAGTACGAGCGGATTGCAGGAGCCAAGGTCAATTTTGACAAAAGCGAAGGTTTGCGGCTCGGTGCTTGGAGGGGTAGCAATACTCTTCCGGGGCCCTTCCGCTGGAGTGACGGACCCGTCCGCATCCTCGGTGTGGTTCGGGCCTGACTTCCAACTGGAGCGATATTGGTCGGAAATACAAGCCAAGGTGAATGCTCAGGTGGGAATCTGGCTTTCAAGGAGGTTGTTCTTAAAGGGCAGGGCGGAGGCGTGCGCCGTGTACGTCTTCCCCTTGATCCTTTACCGATTGGCTGTACTTCCTCTGTCTAAGGTAAATCGGTTGGCGCTGCAACGATCCCTTTCCAGATTGCTCTGGGGAGGTGCAAGGCCGATGGTCCGTAGGCAGGTCTGTATCCAACGTACACGCAACGAGGGTCTAGGTATGCCTGATCTGGAGAGCCACTGGCTTGCTGAAAGACTTGCATACTTGGGCAGAGCGTTGACGGGGGACGCAGTGTGGAGACTGAAGGCGAGTCGGACTTTTCCTCGCCTAAAGTCAGACCCAAAGGCTGAAGGTCGACGTAGGTCTTTGGGCGAAACATTGTTTGTCCGCGAGTGCCGAACGGCCCTTCGTAACCTTCTTGGGTCCAGTGACCTTTCACGGCCTCGAAAAGAACTATATCGGGAACTAGTGGTGGGTTCCGCTTCTGATCCTCTCAGCGAGCGGCGCGGCTGGACGACGGGGAGATTCGCTCTCATTGGAATTGGGCGCCAGGATCGAGCTTCTTGAACAACTCCGAGTTCTCGCTCACCTGGCGACTTGTTCGAAATGTGTTACCCCTTGTCGGCTTGAACTACAAAGCGGGCCTGGCAGACATGCCCGATTGCGCTCGCTGCGACAGTGGCTTGGAAGAAACGGCTGAGCACGCCTTCTACTACTGCGAGCGAGTTCGCCCGTTTTGGGATCACGTCGGCGAGTGGACGGCTCGCATCGAACCCAAACAGCTCGTGCTGCTCGACGTTGGTTACGTCGTGGACAACGTTCTTCCTCCGTATCAGGGTGAGAAGCGTGTGGTGTTTCTCGCGATCCTAGCTGTAGCTAGAAGGGTGATTTGGACGACGCGAAACAAGGGATTGTATGACGATGCAAACTTTTCTCATCGTGATCTGGTTTTGTATTATCGGCATCAGCTGAGGATCAAAATCAGATGCGATAGAAAACGCTTGGATCGCATAACATTTAGCAAAAGATGGGTGAATGCAGCGAGCCTGGTCGTGCGAAAGGGGGCAACGTTGGAGTCATCCTTCCCTCCTCTGCCGGCTCATGGCGTCTACGGTACGGGTCCTTAGGGACCCCACCCCTGGTGAGTAGAACTGTTCCCTTTTTCTTTTGGTACCCAGGTACCTAGTTAGCAGTATGTTTGTGAGTCATTGTCCCCGTCATCTAGCCGTTAGTTGTCAAGATCTTCCCCATCCCCATTATTTTTGTACCTCAACCCGTATCCCAGTCCACGTTTACTGAAGATCTTGAACACTCATATGTATAAAAATCATATCACCTACTTGTATCAACCCATACCGCGCCCGACCCTTTATTTCTTTTACCCCTGTAGATTAGGATTCCTGTCCCACCTAGGGTAGGTCCGGCTTGTTTTCGGTCCTTTCGCCCCGGAAAACAGTCGGCCTCCAATTTTATAGACGGGGGGATGGGAGGGTAACCAAACGGGGGATTTTTTCCTTTGTTTTGTATATATTTCGGGGTTTTTCTCCCATTCCCATCACATTCATTGTAAATAAATCATACTTGTAAATAAAATCATTCATTAATCTCGGGATTTTAAGTAGGACTTCTTCATAGAGCAATTTGGTATTTTGGTGACTGCTGCGCATATGGCGATGGATGAATGGTTATATATTGTACTGCTGAATGGGTCGGCGAATGTGGCTAGCTAGGTCCCTTAGAACATATAGAAAAGCATGACCGCTCCTTCCCCCTCCCCCCAAAACTTGAGGCCTTGTGCCTACCATTTATTTTAAATGGAAATAAAGGCAGGATATGACACAAGGTAAATTTTAAGCATAGTAAAGATAGTTTACATTCAGAGGTTTTCCTTTTAAACTGGTTGCCAAACTAAAGCTAAAGAACTCAGTCTGTCCAACTATTTACCAATAGCTGGAGAGAGAACATGGGTTCATGGTTTTTCAAAGGGCATTAGTGCGAAGTGAAACGCAAAGAGCCTCGTGTAGAAGTTAAATTCGAGTTGCTGATTCCATTTTTTTACGACGATAACTGTTACGCTAAGCGCGCCACTTAGTTGGTATAAACCGAAACAGATTTAAGTATTTCCTAATTCTTCTACAAAATACTCCACGTCTTATTTTAGTACCAACGAATCCATTGATAATGGCCAAGAACTTTATGCTATTCAGTATCGTTAAATTAAGTCCAAGTTGAAATAGATTCGCCTCAACCAGAAATACCTTGCATGGTATAATTAGTAAGATAGACTTGCTATTCCATTAATAGTGAGTTCGGTTCCCACTGTCTCATATTTCTGGCTTTGTACTAAATCAAAGCTAGGCTTAGTTAATTTTGGTCGGTCTCGCATAGTGTAATGGTTAGCGGGCTAAGCTAGCTGGATGACCCATATTTTGGGTATTGGGTCAAACTAAGCTTAGTAAATTTCAACTGAGTCGTGAGGTCGATTTTTACTGTGCCCTATAATTGTGATTTACCAAATCTAATATACACTTAACAAATAACTTGATCAGGTTTTAACCAATCACCATAAATCTTTTTCTAAAGACAGGGAATTGCAAAATGTAAGAAAAATTAGTCGAGCGGAAAAGAGCGACAAAAAAAAAAAAAGTCACAAGGGAAATTACCAATCATTAAATTCTTTGAAAAGAATTGTTTTTGCAGCAATGAATTTTTATGTGAGTAACGCTATTCAAAACGATAGTTTTTTTTCTAATTGATTAAAGTATATGAGTAATGGCCTTGATAAATAAGTTTATGCTGACTGTTTAGTTTTTTTTTTTTTTATTACGGTTTTAAAGTTTTAACATCTGGGTATACGAGGCGTTAGCAAAATGTATCGAGATTGAATCTATGAAATTTAAAATTTAGATAAATAAGTGTACACAACTGAGCAATTTATATAATAGTGTCAAGACGAGTCAATGACAAGTCTTGAGACTTTTAGAACGAAATAATTTTGGGAAAAAAGAATGTGCAAGCACAGCAGTAGCCTCCATATTTATTAGACCTAACTCCATACAAAATATTTTTGTTTCGTAAACTGAAATCACAAGATCTTAGGGGAACATAAAAGAAATATCACTGCGCAACTCACAATATCAAGATGAATTTCAGGATATTTCGACCAACGGAAAACTCGCTGGAATGAATATATTGAGTGCGAAGGAGACTTTAATGTTTCATTTACTGCTCATTCTTGTCTTGGTAAATTCAGCTTGAGTCTCAATATTTTTAACACATCACAAATACAAATGACATATGAACCGACACTTAAAATTCTGTGTTAATTCAAGTCTTGGCTTAAATTTGCTTGTCGATTTTTTCGTTTTAAAGCCTAAAGCACTTATACATCAACATGTACAGTGATAACTACTTACATATACATATATATATATATATATAGCGCATATAAAAATCTCAATGGTGTTTGACTTGTAACAAGTACTGGTAGTCTAATGTATCTGGATAAACATTAATCTACCAAATAGGATAGAAAACCAGGAGCGATATTTTTTATCCGTTTTTTCTGGGAAAAGTGGGGTCTTCTATGCTATAAAACATCGTAATATGAACCAACAAAGCATATTTTCGTGATACAATAATCCAGGAGTCGTTAAACGTTTTAGATTATCGACTTTTTCATGGAATTCGTGATCTGTCATCATCCCCAGACATATACAATAAATGAATGAATAAATAAATAAATAAATATCCAGTTTTCATGTGCATTAGTGAAAGAAACTGCTTTCCAAACTGTTCGTGACTTTTTCTGTAACGCTCACTCTTGTGAATAAAACCCTCAAAATGTAGAGATACAAAAAGGAAAAACTGTTTAGTGACGCTGTGGAAATAATGAGAAATGTACAGAATATTAAACAGTTTTAGAATTCAACAAAAGTATCCAATTTCATCGAAACACATAACTGAATATGTCGCTTGAAATATCGGGTAATACGCAGTGTGGAGAATCTTTTTGTTGTCATTTGGCATTAATAGAGAAATCAATCTATTTTTATTTCAGCTTTTGACCTCACAATATATGTTGATCCTATTTTGATATCGACTTCTTGGATAGTCAGTCAATCAGTCAGTCACAGAGAGCGAGAGAGAGAGAGGGAAAAAGAGGGAGAGAGAGAGAGAGAGGGAAAAAGAGGAAGACACATAGAGGGAAAAAAGAGAAAACGACATACAGAGATAAAAAGACACACAAATGAAAAGGGAGAACGAGTTCACAGTGACTTCTGTGGTCGGTGTTCAAGACCATATAAAACGCTTGAATTTATCAATGATGGTTTTTAAGGTAGGCAGGACCTCCTTTCTTGGAGAACTGATGTAGCAGTTCTCCAACTACAGTTGGCTTGGTGCCAGACTATGTTAGGCTGATTAGATATCTTATGACTTTCTTCACACTTCTGAAAGTGTGAATTAAGAACAATATATTAAAATAATAACGTGGAAATCCGAAGTTGTTTTGTAATATATTCATTTTTCTTCTTATATCTCACGTCTTGAACGGTTTAAATGTCACTGTGACTAACACGGACTTCACCTTGCCAGTAATCCCCCCCCGCGCCAGAATATGTAAAACAGTAGCGTTCAAAAAATCTGTAAAATATTTAATGTATTATAGTTTTTTTTCTGGTATGTATTGAATTTATTCAAGAGAAATGTACCGACAAGACTTTAATCATTTGAAACTTTAGCCCTCCGATATCCTGTACCCGAGCTCATAAATTTCTTAAAAAGAAAAGAAAAAAATCGAACATAAAAAACATTTAATCTTCACTCTTGAATGCAGACATTTTGTTTGTTTAAAGCTCTCCCAAAATTCTATTAAAAGAAACGCTGTAATTTGTCACTTTTATATTTAGCACCTGACAATATCAGAACTCGAAATATTCGGCTTACGGTATATAGTAAAATAGCATTCACCCAGAAGTATTGAGCTTACGAATACAAAAGTTGTTGATTGACACAATAGCTATTACATTTAAAATGGTTTCATCGATCACTGTTCGACTAAAAGGGTAATTTTTAGATTGTTATTTATGTGGTTGATAATTATTTAACTATGGAGGTTGTAGCACAATCTTAGAAGCATAGATTACTAATGTAACTAACCATTTGTAGGTCTTGCAAAATAATCATTATGAGTATTTAAACTATTTATCTTAATACCTACTTACCTCTCTGTGTAATGTGTGATACCCATTGAGGTTCGAAATTACTAATGTAGTAATAATCTGTGGGCCTCGCTTAATAGCCATTGTTCTGTGTCAAGGTGCTGTATCGTGCAATGTATTCGGAGTGCTCCGAAAATAAAGCCTCCTATTTATCTATGGAAACTGAAACCGATACAGAGACCGTTGGGTAGAGCAACTTTTCAGCTACGAAACACTATTTTTCCAGTTATCACCATTGGTTATACATTTCCGCCGGCGATTAGTGAAAACCAGCTGGTGTTACTGTGCTTTCTGTATCTGTTGTAGTTTTCATGGAAAAATAGGAGGCTTTACTTTTGGAGTACCCCAGAAAAAGAGCAGAATAAAAAAAAAACAAACCTTGAGCCAATACTGAGTTTTTGTTACTGCAGATTACCAGTATATTTTGAATATTCCCCGTGAAAAATTCTTTTTATCTACACGTCTAGTATATTATTAAACACAGTATTTGAATTACGTGACTTTATTTGTAAGGTTGAAAAGGAAGTCTTGTTGCTTATTTTTACAATGACTTGGTTGATTATATAAGGTACATTTATGTACATAACAGTGTTCTGATCACTCTTCTTTCACTTCTGGAATATTCAATATTAAAATGAACATTTTTTTTTACCGAAGGAAGTCTTACAAATGAGTGCAAATGAAAACCTTTTAAGGTACTGAGCACTTTACTAGTGCAAATAGGGTTTGTAAGCGTCAGAAGCGGTAAGAAATATTTGCACTGCTTATGAAAATAAAGCCTCAAGTATTAAAAAATGCCAGCAATGGTTTATTTAGTTTTAGTTGAAGAAATTACATTCAAAGATTCCAGTCGTTCTGAACTACTGACTTCAATTGATAATCGAATTCTGATTATGATTGAAGAAAATTCTAAGCTGACTGCACGAGAAATGATACAACAGTTTAATACAACCATTCTATAGTAAAAAGTATTAAAACTTAGTCAATGAGTTCAACATGATTTGGCCGGTTCTCAACAACTGTTTGTAATTAACGAGAATACATGCTATCAAGTAATTTCTGGAAATGATCACCACCTGTGAAACAAATGTGGGTCCTTTATAGTCATATTCGGTGAAAGAGATATATTACGACTCAAGGAAATAACAGTGCCTATAGCGAAAGAAGAGTTACACCCTAACAAGATAAGGTGATATCTTTGGTGGGATATGAAGATTATCATCTATTACGAAGTATTGAATTGTAATGCAATTGTCGATTCTGCGACATAGTGTTGTTAATTGAAAGCATTATACCAGATTTTGATGAAAAAGTGCGTTTCACTGAACAATCGGAAAGGTGTATTACTCTTACATGACAACACAAGACGACGTGTAAAACACACAGAAAAACATTTTGGTTCTGAATATGGAAATATTACTTAATTCAGCCAACTCATCGAATTTTGCTTCGTCGGATTTATACCTTTTTAGACCTTTACAGCATCTCTGAACGTAAAATGGTACACAAATTAGGAAAATCTTAAAGACAGATACTTTTACTTCGAAACTCAAAGAATTTTATGCCCAAGGCACTAATAATTTGCCTACTTGATGAGATTATATCATTGAAAAGTGAAAGGAGCTTTTAAGTTTCACTGAATTTGTAATTGACCATTAAAGGTAAATAAGTTATGTGTCTTTAAAACGTGAGAAGACTTTTCTTCCAGTTTAATGATTAAGTAATTATTATTATTATTATTATTATTATTACTTCTTTCAAACCAGTTTTAACAGGTGTTTTTTTTTTCTTTTTTTACTGAAGTCTGAGTAACAGCAACTCTCCTCATGTTTCCAAAAATATTCCAAGTATTTTAGTCTGTGGTTTGGAGGGTCTCGTTCTTCCTTTAAACTCTTATTCCCCCAGTCAATTTTCCAGGCATTTGGGGACTGTTCTAAGAACACAAACTACAATCGGTGTCATCGTCACCTTCATGTTTTACAGCTGTTTCAGCTCACAGGTAAAATCCAAGTATTTGTCTATCTTTTCGATTTCTTTCATTTTCATTTTATGGCCAGCTGGAATGACAAAATCCACTAGATGACAAGATTTTTTTTTCTTTTTAATACTAGGTCTGATTTTCTGACCAGGATTTGGTGATTAGTTGGTAACTCAAAGTCCCAGAGATTATCATTATCATCAACATCATACAGAGTGTTAGAAGCAAGGAACTATCTCTTAATTTCCTTACTTTTAAGGTGGGTTTCCTCTGACAAATATGACAATGAGATACTAGTATGGAACTACAGACCAAGCATCAGTCAGTACACACCAAACTGATTGTTTAGTTTTGGAGTCAATGATAAATTTCAAGATGGAATGGCACTTGTAATTTTGGTAGTGAGTAGCGTGCCTACAAAATTTATATTAACAATTGGGAAGAGTTTTGTCTGTTCCAATGGACAAAAAGAAAAAAAGAAAAAAAGTAAAAAAGAAAAAAAAGAGTTTGATGTTGAACTAACAAATTCGATATAGATTCAACCTCTAGGACGTAAAAATAAAAGTAAAAAATAAAAACAAGCATAA
The DNA here is from genome assembly GCA_963585895.1 of Sepioteuthis lessoniana. Classification (NCBI taxonomy): domain Eukaryota; kingdom Metazoa; phylum Mollusca; class Cephalopoda; order Myopsida; family Loliginidae; genus Sepioteuthis; species Sepioteuthis lessoniana. Next base: position 80,940,132 of record OY757916.1, on the reverse strand, counting down.
AATTAATTCCTCACAGGAACATCTTTAACATTAAATAATATTGTTAAAAGACATAACTAATCCTAATTTCCAAAATTCAGAAGAAAAACTTAATGAAATATTTGCCTCACTAAAGATAACTATTCACATATAATTAAAACTTACTAATTAGGTTTATAGGCAGGGCTTCAACCTGGATATGGAAAATAATTACATGGTATTATTGCTTAGTTAGGACTAACAATTTGGACAGAAAACAAAACTGTTTAAATCGATGTGTCACTTAAGTTTCTCAGTTAAAAACATTTGTCTACCAAGCATTGAAATGTTTCATAAGAAATATGGTTTGAAGACGCCATACTTGACAAACGGAAACAACACTTATTTGCTTACCATCTGTTCTAAGAAATCGTTTTACAGTCATTATAACTAGCTGTGATCTAAATCTTGACCCGGCGTAGACGGATGATTCAGCTAGTTTACAATATTTACTGAAGCAAGACAAAAAAAAAGAAGGGTAAAAAGCCATTTTTTAAAATTATTTTTGTTTGGTTCGTTATGTTCTAGAAAAACGGTAAAAAAGTGTCCCTAAGTTCTTAATAATTGTTGGCCGACTAGAAGTTATAGAAGATGCAAAAAAATGTCCAGACTTGTTTGTTAGGTCCAGTAAGAACTGATCTTTAATACATACATACATACATACATACATACATACATACAACTACGTTTATTATTTGATTATAACGACATAAATGTTTATCTCTCAGGGTTTTCGGACAATATTCATCTTTATTGTTATATTCACAACGTTTCGGCCGATGTATCACAGCAGGACACATAGCGTAACGGTTATAGGCGTTGGTACCCTAAGCTTCTAAGTGACAATCATTTGGAGGTTGCAGGTTCAATCCTACCTCCAGGTGTGTAACAATATAGGAATACTTAATACTTGTACTCGGTTATGGTTAATCCAATCAGAGCAAGCGACCTCCGTGGATTAAATAAAGGACGTGGTTCGAAGTTTCGTGTCGGCTCCCGAGTTCGACAAGAAACACCTGAAGAAGGTCGAAGGACACATCGACCGAAACGTGGTGAATATGAAAATAAAGATGAAGGCAATAGTCCGAAAACCCTGAGTTATAAGATCATCAAGCTTCGTCTCAGAAATTCAGACAACATAAATATTAATAGATATTCGGATTAGCTTAGTCTTTACACTAGCCTAGAAGTTTTCAAACTGCAGTCAGTGGTTCATCTCTGGTCTGCAGAAACTCGAAATGTTGGAATGAATAGGTTGTGTTTCTCTTAGCTTTGGTTAATTTGTTTGTCATATTTATTCATTATATATCTTTTTTTTTTCAGTATAAATACAAAATTGTTTCTTTGCAATTTGCCTAAAATTTTATTAATTCATAAAACGAATTTCTTTGTTTCATCCGTGAAAATGTGGCCCTTATAATGAAAAGTTTTGAGACTATTGCTATTGCCATTGGTTAGCGAGACAAACACGTGACAATCATTCTACAACAAACAACTTCCATTTATAGTGGCGCGCTTACCGTAACAGTTATCTTCGTAGAAAATGGAATTGACAATCAGAATTCAAAACTTGACATGGGAGTATATGTAAAGTTTAATTTTTACAAAGGACAACACAAAGTACTAGTCAAAATTGCATAGAAACACGTAATTTCAAAGAATGTTTAGTTTAAGCATTAATTACAGATCAAAGTTTCATCTCAAATCTCAATTTAATTAAAACGAAGGAAGAGTCCTGGACAAAGTAAAAATCAAAAGTCTTCTATATTCTGGTAGATATGACCACAGTTTTAATCCTCTTACTGTCGTGTGCGACTATAATCAATTTTCATGTGAGGTAACGCTACTTTTCTATTTTTACCTAAATTAGAAATCTATTTTTACCTTAATTAGAAACCTAACTGCAGGCAAACTCAGGTTTTTAAGGGACACGAAACCGAAGATGATTTGCTCTCCTCTATCGCAAACAATGCTTGATCATTCGCATGTCTACCGTGAATATCCCCCCCGCAAAGCAAAAACTAAGTTTTTAATATGAATACACCGTAGTTTCTGACTGTATGGGCATAACTGATATAAATCAAATACATCTCCCCCATAAAATCATACACTACAGTACCTTCACAGTTATGGGATCCTACATAACTGGTTATATCTCGAACTGAATCTGATTGATGTGCAATAATAGTCTGTCCCATCCAAGTAGGAAGCAAAAAATATGGAGATAAAAAAGGAGGTCAATATTTGTCCGTGTGTTTTTCAGACAGCTTTATACAATACCCTACTGTTAAGCACGACACGCCAATGATAGAAAAAAAAAATATACCGACTTTATCAAAACAATGTTCTTTTTATTGTTCTAACATCAGTTCATAACATTCAGATCAATTGTAGCATTTTATAATGATTTAAAGGTATTAGAGCAACGAGTTTTTAAACCGTCATTTGTTGCTGTTGTTGAAAAATGCAGCAATGCGAAAATGTGGCAGCCAAAGGGTTAAAAATGTACGATATCCGAGAGTTAGAAGAATAAATATCTGAGCTGACCACACCCAAGTTACTTCTTTTCTAAGAGACTTATCGGATCGAGTAACCGAAAGACACAGGTTGAAATTACTTAAATAACCACTTTGTGAGGCAATTACATTATGTCAGGCTCGAGACCGTGGACACAGCTGTGTTATATTAACAAAAGGGAATGCTACAAAAGGCAGTTAGTAGACACAACACTACATAAATACACACGCATGCGCGTTTAATCATGTAATTGCTTCCTGGCCATCGCTAGACTCTGTATGACGGAAAGCTAGTGATGCGTTTAAATTTAGTCGAAAGGATAAGATTGGTAGATTCGTATTCAGTATAGCAATGCAACAAAAATATACTCCACTTCGTGCACACTTGATAGAAACTTGGCTTCTATTTGGTTCCTCATCGATAAGCTCTGGCTGCTCTTACCCTCAAAAGAAACCCTAAACTGCTGATCGTTGTGCTTTATCTATTTTGCCGTTTGCCGATTTTGATTGCCAGCATATCAGATCGATACACAGTTGTTATAAGTATGCAATTCACAAGTTATTAGGACTTGTATATAATAAAAGATAGAAATAGTAAAGTATATTTACTATTTCTATCTTTTATTACTGATCCCATGCAAGTCCTAATTACTAGTGAATTACTAATAACTAGTGTTATTACTGATTACGCTTTATACAACTTTATTCCCCTTTGGGATTGATGAAACAACACAGAATTAATATCGCCTTCATTGCACCTCTTTTCGTATCCCAAGGAGGAATTTCAGAAATTAGAAACTGTCAAAATAATTGGTGGTTGGACTGAATGCAGAAAAACTTGGTTACAAGGCTTGTTCGAACATCATTAATAGAAAACAACTAAGACGAGAACAGCTCCATCAGTTCCACTCGTTTGTGATTACATCCTTCCTCATAATTATGTATCTGATTGAGAGGTCAATTACCACTGAATAGTGAATTCGATCCTCACCAAGTGTTCCATACTTGTGGCTGTGTACTAAATTCAAGCTGTTTATTTTTAAGAAGAGTGTCTTGTGTGGTGCAGTGGTTAGCAAACCAGGCTAGCAGACCATTGTTAGGGGGTTTGATTCTCACAGGCTACTTTATACTACTGGCCTTGTGCCAAACTAAGCTAAACTTAGTAAATTACGACTTATATACAAAAATAAGAATTTTTGTAATATATAGATAAAACGATGTGTACGTCTCTAGGGGTAATGCAAATTTTCGAGTACAAATTATTCGGTCGTATTGGCGAGAAAGAAGCGCATTTTGGTTGGAATGAAATCAGTTTTCTTCTGTGCATGTGTCTTGTGGATCGGCACGTGTGGTATTTGCGATTTTCTTTCTATATTAATACTCATATTTGGGTGCATTATGTCAGTTAAGATTTAGAAGTTAGCATTTTATGGAATGTGGGGAAAATAAGATAATGAAAATAAGCAATGACTTAGTAACCAAAGCTGTACATTAAAGTTATCAGTGGTGTTCTCTTAAAGTTTTCTTTTTCATTTTGTGGTAATGGGAGTCTAACCATGTCTGCAAATGAAGTTAAACCGTAGGATTTGTGTTGCTAAAACCATCTAAATAAACGAGAATACTGTAGCTTTTACGACTGCGAGGGGATTAATATATAAAATACTTTTCCAATACTTAGATCATTGATCATAGGCTTGAACGCTAAGATTAATGGGAGGAATTAAAGGATCTCTATATACTGGCAGTCAAATCAAGATGTTGCTGAATATACCGTATATACAAGTATATAAGTTGAACTTCACGTTTAGATTAGCTGATAAGTTATATATATATATATATATATATATATATATATATATTTTTAAACAATACCTCATCCTGAATTTAATTGCTGGCATATTCTATTTTAACTATGGTAGTAAATGAACACGACGACCCAAGTTTAAATCCTAGACGAGGATGTTTGCATTTTACATTGCGCCAATACTCTTGGGAAATATATGCATCCAACTAGTCTTCTTCCGGGTATGGGTAAATAGTAAGGTAGACTGGGCTCTTTAACCTTGGTCTAACAACCAGTCTTAGAGAAGGAAAACTGAATTCAAACTTGCTAAACTCCGCTTGAAAATTGACCTTGTGTCACATCTTGCTCATGCGGAGGGGCTGGTAAATATGCATTTTATTTTAACCATTTCGAAAACATTAACAGTACAGTAGAAGCATCCTTGCAAGAATGTAGCCAATATTACTGTATATAATTGCGTAGAAGTCAGTTTTATTCATAAGTCGACCATTGATTTACAATCTTAAAATCATTAATTCATATTTTTCTCTTTGAAAGTCAAAAATTATTCCTCGTGAATTTGAACATGGCAAAAATGATTACCCATACACAGATCAGCGCCAATTTTTTCCCAGTCATTGAGTTTTTAAAATTCAATCTGTACACAAGCATGACCCTTACCTTATAGGATTTACACTCTTATATTTTAAAATGGCCGTGATGCCACTTGTTCTCGGAAACCTGTTGGTCAGGAAAGTCACGTGGTTGTTGCTCACAACTACGTCCGCAACTTTAATTTTGTTCCGCTCATTTGGAGCCGACTGCATGAGAAGGGTTGCCTATATATACTCTCGTCTTCCAGGAACTCATTCTTTCTATTGTGACTTCCAGAGACACCACTCTCACTCTTTCCATTTCGACTCACAGAGACAACACACACATTCTCTCTCACATCTGACTTCTAGCAGTCAACCCCACGAAAATGTATACATTCTGCAACCCTTTTCTTTCCTCTTCTGCCTTTTCGGTTAGACTTTTTCCAGCCTCGAACATAGCCTCAGAAATTTCGACAAACCCCGAAAGAGACAAACAACCAACATGGGAGAAGACACGTTCCTCCGAGGACACGTTGCTATATTTCTATATATCGATACCTTACATGAAATACTTAGTTCACATACATTTTATAGTCGACAGGACACTTTCAATATTTAGTCTTTTTCCTTAATATCCGTGTTAGTACACACATAGAGGAATATTCAACAGACTCGAGTTAGTCACACACACACACACACACACACACACACACACACACACACACACACACACGAATATTCAACAGACTATATTAGAATATTTGTAATGTTTCCTTTTTCATGTATTTCTTGATATATAGATTTAATTTTGTTTTTACTGCATTGTTTTGAATGTTCTTTTCTCTGCGTCGTTTCAAATCGTTACTTCATTTGCATTTTCAAATATAAACCTACATAAATCGTGGGGGATTAATAACATTCACCCTAACAACATGTCCCTACATCTCTAAACCTATTTAAGATTGCTGAATTTACTAATATTGTGTACCCAGTTACCCATTTTGAGTTAGCCGGATGGAACAGAATCAAATTGAATACTGGAATCGAACAGAAAAAAAAAAGTATTGAAAATAAAATTTCGTTTGTTCTTTGGGTGGAGAGAGAGAGAGAGAGGGTCCCTTATTTTAAAACAAGAGATCGAACTGTCGCGAACAGTATGAAGGCTCATGGAATTAAAAAAACTTAGCCCCATGTGGGTGTAGCTCTATCCCCTCTTCGTACTCCTCTTGGCTCTCAAATAGATAACCTCATCTTTCTCTTTCTTCTATCTGAGGCAGCAATGAGGTGACCATCTTTGTCCTCCCACTGACGGGATGCTGCGTGGAAGCAGTCTTCAGAATTATCTATTCAAGCTAGTCTCACAGATCAATTATTACAGAGTTGAGGATTCAGAAGTCACAAGTTGCTTCATACTTGTGGCTTTGTGCCAAATGAAACTTATGCTTATCAATTTAATTATTTTTTCAGGTACATCCGGACTTTTCGGATTGGAATATGTTTATCTCCTGCATGTCTTCAAGCAGCGCGGGCGCGCACACACACACACACACACACACACACACACACACACACACACACACACACACACACACACACACACACACACAGCTTGGTCTCAGACTACAGTATTTCCTCCATTGAATCGTTTGGAATCGGAGTAGTTTGATTCTTCCATGAGACTGGTTGCGTTGACTAAGGGTTATATTTGGCCTTCCCATGTGTATGCACATAGGACACCTCGATAACAGAATGTGTCACATATTACAGCTGGGAATGGGGATGTATGTTAAACAAACGCACTATAGTTTGCGCCCGAGCATCTAGTTAAACACCGAGTAACCTACCGTGCTTTAGGACATCAAATAAATACGTCAATGTTTACTATTTGGAAAAATGTTTTTAAACATGGGTTTTGTTTGAAAAAAGACCCCCCCCGAAAACAAACCAAAATACTTGGATAATTTCTTTATTGATACATACTGTCTTTGACTTTCGACTCACTTATTCCTTTCTTATACTTGTGGCACAAAATGACATTCATGAATTTTCCAGCCCAGAACAAATCCTCAAATACTGGCTAACGAGACAAGCATTACCAATTCTACAGCGTGCTAACTCCGTTGTTTTAAATCTCGCTTTCAAAAATTATCAACTTACTGTTGTCAGTCAAAAGAAAAAAAAACAACAACAACAAAAAACAAAGCATGTTGAATAATTTTTCATTCTAGTAAGAGTTTACGCTGTTCATTTAAGAATTAAAATATGTGATTGTATGTGACTTGTGACATTGTAAATGTAGATTACCAGCCATAAATCACTGTAGAATATCCACTGTCGATTATCTTAGAGAAAAATCGATGAAATATGCAAGGTATTTTTAAGGTTCTTGAATGTTACAATTAATTTGTTTTTTTTTCTCGATTAGAAAAACAAAAAAGCACCCCACTAAAAAAATAAGAATAGAAACGAAAATCAAAAAACCAAAAACTAAAACCAAAACAAATACAAAAAAAAACAAACAAAACAAAACAGACACAAAAACAGTTTACTGTTCTTTATATTTATTTTTAAGGCTTTTTTAATCAAAAAACAAAACAAACTCCTTATACAAAAAATACAAATATACATGTTACAAAACCAAGTCTGACAACAGAGTAATGAGAAATGTTGCTATGGTAACACAATGCATTAATTTAAGCCACGAGAGAGAGAGAGAGAGAGAGAGAAAGAGAGAGAATTATACTTCTAAATGTGCTATGCTCTTTCATTTTGTTGGTTTTTGTTCTTACCTTAATCTTTTATAGTCCTCTCTCTTTATATTACTCCGTGTTCTTTATTTACATTTCTACCTCCCTCCCTACGACTTATCTCTTCGTTTTCTTCTTTCCTTTATTCTAGTGATTTAAAAGGATTTCAGTCAACCGATGCTTCTGCGTTCTCCACTCAACAACATAAGTGATGCCGATATTTCGAATCATTTGGCAAATAGAATTACTGATTTATATTTAAATAGCCTCTTTATTTATGACGGAAAACATTGTTACCATAAAGTGTTTAGCTATCAGGAACCCCAAGTCTGATGCTTTTACAACAAAGACCCTGAAACGATCCTAGTTTATCTATAAAGCACCTTTTTACACGTTTGCAAGAACAACATCAATATATACTGGGTTTCACTTTGGTCAAGAAACGATTCAACAACAATCACGCAGTTTAGCGAGCTTGATTCTTACAAAGTGACCCATACTTCTGGCTTTGTGCCAAACTAAGCAAAGCTTGGAAAATAACAGCAACAAGAAAGCCTTTATAACATAAGTTCAAATCACACTTAAAGTACCAGTTTCCGCTAGATCACCTAAGTCAAGTAATGATGAGCCTGTTCAGTACTTATATAAGTGACTGCTAAGGAACAATAAGTACTGTAAGTAACCTAAAGCTTGTTCACCTGACTAAGCAAAGCTTGGTTAATAACAAGAAAGTACTTATCAATTGAGTCGCTGTGTGAATTTCTCGGTAAAGATAAAATTGATAAGCTTAAATATAGTTTTCACACATCTCTGACGAAATTTATGTGTGTTTGAGGGTTGTGTATCCAAGGATCACGGCCATGCCGTAAGATCCATATAGTTAATTTTTGATTGGAATTTGGCTTCAACAAACTATGTGAGGTTGATCTCAGATCATTTGAAATCATTGGAAATCATCAGATGGGAAAATATGTCATTTCTAGGAAGGAGACAGACTGATATGAGGTGCTAAGATATTTCTGACCTTATAAGTGGTTAGATGAATGCGGTCGGATTCACATTTTCCATATAGCCAGTTGTATGTTGGATGTCAACAAGTAAGTAGAGAAAAAGGACTACACATATTTAGAAAAGATGAAAGAACAAAACATACTGTATACAAAAAGACTAATAAACTAAAAACTTTTCATATTTGTAATGTTCTTATTTCTATATCCGGAGAAACTTGCAAGTGTTTATTTCATTAAGGCATTTTTGTTTCTTTTTTGGGGCAACACTAGAATACTTAAACGTGAATACATTATTGTGTACGATTTACTGAAGTCTTTTGTTTGGTTTGGTTTCTTTGTTAAATGGCATATCATCCTTCGTGGATGATTTAATACCAAAGCCATCCTTGTAGAAGAACACCAGTAATACTATTTAACCCATAACTGGAGGGATAAGAGGGTTCAAACCTCTCCTAAGGGTATTAGTCCGAAAGTGAATGCAAAAGTGCGACTGGAGCTCGAATTCGCTTACTTCTTGGCTGCAGTCTAGCCATTACACCACGGACTTTCCCTTAGGTCTTTGGTATTGAATTGTAAAATTGAATTCATCTTTACTGTAACGATAAAACTTTACACGATTACAATATTATTGAAAAGAAAATCAAAGGATATCGATATTTTCTCGGTGTTATTTTCTTTATTAAAGCCACTCCTTTAAGGAAAAAGATCGTCTATTTAGACGGTCACATTTAACAAACCTAGTACAAAACTAATAGATTGATCAATAGAAACATACGTAGAATTATGGGAGGAAATCGATTTAGATAAACAAAATTGAAACATATTGCTACGAACGACACTCAGTCGGTTTAAAAGGATTTCACAACTATTTTTCTTATTTTAAGCGATATCAAGTAAACATCAATGAAAAAGGAACTAAAGACTCGAATCTTTAAAATCTAACTATTCAAGAAATCGAGCTTTAACTGCAAAAAGGTTGGTATTTTTTTTCTTTATTTAATAAGTTAAAGCCATCGAACCAAAATCAAATGTATTAATGTAAGAAGAAAAAATTTTTTTTGGTTGAATCTTTGTCAATCATTATCATGAATAATTTTGACGAGTGTTATCCTTCATCTTCTTTGAATTAGGAAGATGAAAGATAATAATAGTCAAGATTAATAATAATGAAAAAAATCTTGTTTTTGAATTATACTTAATTGTGAATTTTTTGCTTATATATTTTATTTTAACTATTTCGAAAATATTAACTACACAATAAAAGCATCCTTGAAAGGATGTGGTAAACATATGTAGATCGATATTTGATCTTTTGTCACAGAATAATTAGTTTATATCTTCATTTTTGAGCCAAATATTTCTCCTTGAATATATTTGAATTTCAACCTTACGAAATGATTACACGTGTACAGGTCGATCCACAATTTTTTTCCTAAAAAATAGATCTTCAAAACTCAACCTATATACAAGACAGTACAGTATTTCATTTCTATAGGATGATTAGACGTGGATGTTTCCTGTCTTTCCATAAAGTTGTAATGCTAAAATCATAAAATAAATATTAAATGGAATAATTTGTACCTACAGTACGGAGAATAGTGTTACAAAACAATTATAATACAAAGTGGGAAAAGATGAATGACTCCATAATGTTCTGAGGAAGATGTAAATAAACTTCGAACTTTTAACGAAATTTTGCAATTTTAATTTCCTCGGAAGTGCAGGTAGCGTAACGGTTATCGATGCAGAAAATGGAATCAAACGGCCGATTTCTAATTCTCGCTGTTTGTATTCACTTTTCACTACTGCTCTTGGGAGAGGCATGAATACATTTCTTCATTCACCCCCAGTTATATGGGAAATAGTCGGGCAGCGGTTGAGGAACCAATCAAGAAGAAGGAAAACTCAGAATTCAAGTTATTATCCAGCATGGCTGAGTAATGCTCATTCCTTCCTAGGGTGATAGACATTGGGAACGGCCTTGTTGAAGGGTATGCCGAAGGAAAGTACTGGAAAAAAACCCTCATGAAATCATGTAGAAGTTAAAAAATGAAATCTATATGAATGCTTACGTCAGACATAATTGAAAAGGAAGTATGCTCGGTAAATATTAATAACCCAACGCGCTTTTTTTCAGAGATTCACGCTTTACTTATCTTGAAGTTTATCTAAACAAGTTGTAAAACTTTGTAACTTAAAACCAATCTTCTTTTAGGTAACTTTTTTATGGTGAACATGAAAAGTGATATGAATGGACCCAAATAAACAATACATTCACAAAAAAGTATCTTATTTGCTAGCTACAAAGATATACTTTGTAAATGTGGCTTGAGAGTATCCAAACATTACTGTTATTATGGAAAGGAAGGAAAGCACTGAAGGGTCAAAGTCGGGATGAATTATAGTGAGCAGAAGTCTCTCCCTTTTCGCACGTGTATTGCCTCTACAACACCCAAGTGTGCCTTGTGGCATATTGGGTTTTGCCTCTGACGTATACGTATTCATTTTACATTCCTTTAATTTCTGCACAAAATAACAAAAGCCTTGTCAGGGTAGTGTAAAGGTCTAATCATAAGAAAAGGGTCACGGCGACCCGAGTTCAAATCCTCGACAAGGCTTTTTGCATTTCACACTGTTGATACTTTTGAGAAAGGTTTGCGTGTAACTGTTCTTCCTTCGGCTGTGAGTAAATTGTAAGGCAGACTATGATCTTTAACCTTGGTAAGGTAACTAGTCAAGGAGAATGAAAAGTCTGAAGTTAAACCTGTCAAGCTCCGCTGAAAAAAAAATTGATCTTGAGTCACATCCAACTCATGCGAAGCAGTCGGTATATATATATATATATATATATATATATATATATATATTATTTGTCTTTTGATTCGTATAGATGTATTGTGATAGAAACAGAAAGTATTACAGAGACCTTAAATTGCGTTATGGAGAAAAAAAAAAGCCAATGACGATGATGCACACCAGTGTCATTCTTTATAGTTTAAAGAATTAAATTTATTTACTAAAATGAAGCATAAGTAGCCTGAAATAGCAATTCTCAGGGAAACCATTGTCCTGAGAGATACTATGAAGGAGAATTACTCGGCCTAGCAACCTGACGACCAAATATGGTACACGCTCAGTAGTGATTACCAAAAACATATGACATTATATTACAGTTCAACTAACGATAAACTTGCTTAGAACTTAGATGAGTGATCACTAAAGAATAGTGCGTTCTATGAGCAATCTGAGGTGTATGAGACTAAGCAAAGGTTAGTAATCTCTTTGCTAGATTTCAACAACTCAAAGTAACAATGAACATGTTAAACACATGTTTTACTGACCGGCAAATGTGGTATTTGTAAATATAGCCGAAATAACGTAGAAGATACTTTGATCTACAGAAATAGCCCGAAATAAAGTTTTGTTGGTTTCAATTTCAAGTAAGCATTTTTTAGCTCTGAAATACTTGCATTTATTTTTCGTAATTTTTCAAAAATTCCACATTTGTATATCATATTAAAACATTTCATTGCATCAGTTAAAACTTACGAAAATAATACGGAAAACAAGTTTTAATTTCAACGGGAAAGTACGATGTTGTTTGTATTAATTCATAAGTCTAACAGTAACATAAATATCAAATTTCGTTTATGTCAGTTTGCGAAACTAAGAATTTAGATAAAATACAAAAAACAAGCAAAACAAACAAGCAAAACTTTTTGACATTGTTTGCTGCTCTTACCATGAAATTCAATACAACCTGTAGCTTGTTGTTTAGAGAGGAGATGGGTACTGCTCATTTATCTATAGCCCTGAAAAATGCCATTAAAGGAAATTACTCGGCATAGGACCCTAACAACTTAAAAGATAATGGGAACGTATCTAAATTTTTGCGTATTTTCTAAGATGTTTTTATTAGAGTCGTGAATTTATGTTTGGCACTTCGTGTAGTGCTGTGGTTTGCGAGTTCAGTTCTCATTAGGTGACTCATATTTCATGGCCATGTGTCAAACTAAACACAAACTTAATAAATCACAAGAATTGCACATTTATGGTTTTTAGAAAAAAAAACTCTTGACGTCAAAATTGCTTCACTAAAGAAACGAAAATGAATTGACGCTACCGTTTGATCCCGAATAATTAGATAACGTATAAAGAATAGAAATAATAAAACTTTCAATTTAAATAGTTATTGTTACCCTGTGAAGATGACTAAATAGATTTAAAGCGAAATGAAGTCTTTATTTACTCACGCCGCAAACGTAAACCAATTTATTTACTCTAACAAAAGCGCGCGAACAAAAATTTTCATCCTATTGTGATCTTTAAGGATATTCTAACATGTCAATATAAAAAAAAACAAAACAAAACAAAAACCTTTTTTAAGTTTACAAAGAGTAAAAAAAAAAAAAAAAAAAAAAAATCATAATCAACAGGAATTATCTTTAGTTCCATTCTATATTTTGGATTCAGGATTCAAATAGTTATTTGTATAGCAACGAGACCTGCGGATTCAAAACATGTATGTAAATTAAAGTGCTGTTTTATTTTTAAAAATCTCTTCAAAAAATTAAATAGATGCAAACAAAATAACTAAATAAAGCTAAGTAATGTTAATGTATGAAGGATAAAAGGAGAAAGTACAGTTGTGGAAAAATTAGTAGTACAATAAATAAATAAATAACAATATACTCATCCTCCTAGAATATTTTTGCTCTGCGATGACGTCATTTTTAAGCATGGTGTTGCCCAATGCCATCATTTTCACGTCCAAGCAGACCTAGTTTTATCTATCTGTCTGTCTGTACAGCGGTTTGTTAGTCGAATATCTATTATTACATTTTAATTGGTGACCTTTTTGTTTTTTTCGTGAGGGGAAATGTGTGTAGAAATGTTTAGACTGTTTTTGCTTGCTGCGTTCGAAAGATGTCATTCTTCTGGAATTGTCTCTTGGTTGCTTCTCTCTCTCTCTCTCTCTCCCTGTTTGTCTCTCTCTTTCTCTGTCGAGTGTCCGTGAAGTATACTGACCACTTAGAGTTTAAAACCATTTATGTAGATTGAAAAAAAAATGACTATTCTGTTTGAAATCAGTACAGATTGGCTGATTTAGTTACTTATACAAAATTTGCTTACTGTTTTGAAACACGTTTTTGTATGTCGTCTTCTTTGTTTAAATCGATAGACAACTTTAAATGATTACAGGTAAGATTCTTTACATGACAACGAGCAGGTGATATTAATTACGACGACTACAATTTGATAAAAAAAAAATTTTTTTTAAAATAACCCACCACCAAAAAATAAATAACTGCCTAGTCTGCTATTGGTGATCTACTATAAGAAATTAGATAAAAAATAAATACTAGACAAGCCGAAAACTCATTGGAATATCGGTCCATGATAATATTGATGTTTATATTTAGGAAAGAATGAAGGATTCTCATTAGCATTTCATAGTTATTTACATTATATAGATTTAAGACGATTAAAAAAAAAAAATGAATGGCATTCAGCGCTAATAGAGACCCCACAAAATTGTTATTTTAGTCATAGATATTTTTTTAGAATGCAAGGCAAAGCAATGTAATCAAAATTAAGGTAGTGTTGGGGCTTAGATGTTTTTTTTCTGATGTAATTCTGAAAATAGAAGTTATGCATGTAAATTTGATCCCGATTACTATCATATGACAAACAGTATAAAAAAGCTTGAAATTTACTTTCTAATTCAAAGTTTAAATACGAAAACAAACCAAATACTAGTTGCTTTTACAACTTATTTATTAACAAGTGTGTAAAAACCAGTTTACTAAAGGACAATAAAAAATCATTTTCGTGTAGAAATTTTGAGAGAGAGAGAGAAAAAAGGTGTATGTGTGTGCTTCTGTGCCAAATGATTGTGTACTGTAGAGACATGAACATGTGGTTTTTTGTGTCGCTGTGAGAAGCAAACAAACGTTTTGTGAAACACAGTAAAACATATGAATCATGAGATGAAATATTTTAAAGGGGATTCTAAATATTTTAAATCTACCCTCCCCACTTTTTAAAATAAAGAAACGGTGACGATGTTTTTTCAATGCTATCAACCCCTCACCACCCTCAACATGAAATATTTTTAAGAACGTTTGGAGATTCCGTTTGTACGGGTATCCCAGAGTCGCTGCAGGTGGTCTGATGAAATTCCATTGTTACTACCTCCCTTAACATAGATTCCCTAAATATTTCTAAAGTGTTAGATTTTTTTCTTCCTCACTTCTTTTTAAGAAACCGAATGAAAACAGGAATAAAAATAAACACTGATTCATATTTGTAAAAGGGAAGAACACAATAAAATGAAATAAAATCAAAAGTAATCCTGACATCTAAGAACCGCAGGGAATCAGAAATCCCTATCACCAAAAATAAGACAGAAAAATATAGTAGCATTTACAGTTACTGACCTTTGACCAAGCTCGTGTGGTAAGCAGCTGCAGCCATCACTTATCGGGGTATCTTGTCCGTGGGTCTGTCAATTCTTCTGTTTGTATTGCAGTTTATTTGCAAGATGACCCAATCACCTGGTAAAGCTAAAGAACTGATGAAAACAGGCTCCGTCTGTTATTGTACACATCCATATAGGCACATGATCGTGTAATCCAACGCTTCCTAAACGAAATTGCACCTTCTCGGAAGAACACCAATGTACAGGTGGGTTAAAAAGAAGGATAGTGTCGATAAATTTATCCTGTAATAATAACGATTATTGTCATATTCCTGAGGGACATCAGGTTTGGACCGGTCCAGCGGCAGCAACAGGGTGGGCACGTGTCGTTGTTCCGGCACATCCCACTAGCAAACGTACAACAGACTGCGATCCTGGCTTTGGCAAATGTTGTTGTAGTTGTTGTAATAGTAAAAACCGTTTTGTAGTAGTAGTAGTAGTAGTAGTAGTAGTAGTAGTAGTCAAAGAATAGATGGCATCGTTGTTGGAACGGCAGTAGTAGTAGTAGTTGTGACAATGAATTTTGTGATATGTTTTACTACATTACGTGTTTACAACTACTACTTTAGAAATATGCAGCAGTCGAAGTTATTCACGCTTTTTGTTGTTATATGACGGATTTTACAAGCTTAAAATTTATAATTATGAGAGAAGAGGTTTTTTTGGCGGGAGGGACGCTGGTTTGTGAACTCATGAATTGTTTTTGCTTTTATTTTATTTCATTTTATTTCATTTTATTTTATTTCTTTTTTTTTTTTTTCTGTTTTTAATGGACACGCTGTAGAATTCTGAACTCTACCGTACAAGTCCGTTAGTGAAGCCCCCGAGATAAACGAACAAGCATAAATATATAGAAATTTCGAGAGAAGACTCAAAATTTAGTACGTGGTTGATTTGTGCTATGCATGCATGCGTACATACCCTAGGTACATAAACTAACTGAACAAGGGTGAAATAAATGAGGGGCGGGTAAGAATGATAATGTTTACTTAACAGGTGTCACAGTGACGACAAAAGTCATCGCCACGTATGACGACAACAAACATCGATACAATTCATCTTCACGGTTCAGGTAGCAAGCAAATTTATATTTTTCTTTTAAAAAAAGAAAGTAGAGGAAAGACGATAAGAATTGAACACAAAAACAAAAAAAGCAACTTTTTTTCCTCGAATATATGTTCCTCTTTCTCTCTCTTTCTTACATTACTCTCTCTTTTTTCAAAGCACTCTCCTTGTCTTTCTCTCTATCTTTTTTTCCTTCCCCACGATATCTATAACAGCAACTGCTTTTTTAATGCTACACTGCTAGCAACAGTGGAAGAAGAAGAGTGACTGAAGATGATGCTCTCTGCGTTGAACAACTCTAGCGCCTGGCTAACATGATATGTATTGTCTTTGCTAACAACGCCACGAGCGCGGCTGCTGCTACTACTGTGTGGTTTCCATTCCGCGCACGTTGCCGACTGACGACTTAAGAGCTGTAGTAGAAGGCGTAAACTAGAAGGAAGAGGAAAAAAGGAGGAAAACAAGTGGAAGAAAGTAAAGAGGAACGGGAAGAAAATTTAGAGACAGTAAAAATAGAGAGGGTACAAGACAATCTGTGTGTGTGTGTGTGTGTGTGTGTGTGTGTGTGTGTGAGAGAGAGAGAGAGAGAGAGAGAGAGAGAGAGAGAAAGAGAGAGAGAAAAGGGGAGGGGTTGGAGTGTCGGTGTCACCATAGTTGTCCTTGTTTCAATTGAGTTTGAATAATGTCACCAGGCTTCCGACAACCGACGATGACATGGTTGGAAGGAAAAGAAAGTGACAAAGAAGATAGATCTTCCGACTCAGTCGGATTAATTGCAACTTTCAAAGTGTATTATTTTTGACGCTAAAACTGGCTTCGATTTAAAATTGTCTTCTTTAATGTTTGCAAAAGAACTTAACCACCTCTTCCAGAGGTTTCTCTCTTAATTTGTCGCTTAGATTTTTTTCTTTCTTTTATTGGGATTCTTTTCTTCCTTTAAGTTATTACCTTTCTTTTTTTTCCTCCATCACTTCTTCTTCTTCTTCTTCTTCTTCTTCTTCTTCTTCTTCTTCTTCTTCTTCTTCTTCTTCTTCTTCTTCTTCATTTAATCTACTTATGATATCGAGTTCTGTTTTAACCGTCTGTTTGCAAGTTATTGGTGTTGCTGATGGTAATATGTTCTCTACCAGCACCACTGTTTCTAAGCCGATGTCATGGAAACATATGAACACAATAAAAGAGATACTGCAACAATAACAATTTGTAACTGAGGAATTGAGATAAATGAAAAGGTAAAGACAATGAGTCAAGAAACCTGATGTTCAGATGCATATTAGGGATGCATTTACTTTAATTCTAGTCATGAATATCTTGTGTGGTGTAGGGGTTAACAAGCTTGGCTTGCAAACCATTGTTAGTGAGTTTGATTATCATAAGGTGTCCCATACTTCTGATTTGGTTTAGGTTTGGTCTATTTGTTTAACGGGATATCAACTCCATATGGGTTAGTTAATACCGAATTTTGATTAATTTGTGAATGTTTGATTGTTATCATGACTATATTTACAATGTTCATTTGCATTTTTTTACGATTGGATATATTATCTATAATCATTTGTTTGTACATAGTTATATAATATCAAATATTCCTATCCTATACAAATAATTTGGGTATGGTTTCAAGTATTTCTATCTAATACTAATTATTCAAAAAATAATAAGCTTTCAAGTAACTATTCCTATTAGATAATGGTATTTGTGGCAAACAGGCATGGACAGCTATCAATAGGCTATCGATTATATGGAAATCAGACCAAACCGATAAAATGAAACGCAGTTTCTTCCAGGCAGCGGTCGCATCGATACTGCTATATGGATGCACTACATGGACTCTAACAAAACGGCTGGAGAAGAAGCTAAACGGCAATTACTCAAGAATGCTGCGAGCAATCTTGAACAAGTCCTGGCGGTAACACCCAACAAAACACCAACTGTATGGCCACCTGCCTCCTATCACGAAAACTATTCAAGTTAGACGAACCAGACATGCAGGACACTGCTGGAGAAGCAGGGACAAACTCATAAGTGATGTACTCTTATGGACCCCCACACATGGCCGTGCAAAAGCAGGACGACCAGCACGAACATACATTCAGCAACTATGTGAGGATACAGGATTTTGTCCAGAAGACCTGCCTGAGACGATGAACGATAGGGAAAAGTGGCGAGAGAGGGTCAGGGATATCCGTGCTACCAGCACGACGATGATGATGATGATGATACATTCCTATCAAATGCAAATAATTTTCTGGGGGAGGCTTACCCTTCGACAGGGAATACAGTCGACATATTTTAAGCTTTACCAATATTCTAAGCTTTAACAATTGTTATTGTTCTAGATATGACACAAAACTGTGTTCAGTGGTGAGGCTCCAGTTCTGGAGCTTTGAAGTAACTTTTTCATTGTTATTATTCCCAGTAATGAAACCATCTATTTTGTTAAATAGTAATGATTATAATTAAGCATTTACAGATGAATCAAATTTTGGTATTTAATAACTTATAAAGGGTTGATACGCTATTAGACAAATAAACCAAACTAAATCAGGACTGATATATCTGGGCTTGTGCTTAACTAAATTAAGCTTAGTTAACGACTACTTCAATTCTAGTCAGCATCGCTATTAAGGGATTAATTTCTTCACTTCACTACCAACAGCAACAATGAAAAGAATGAAAAGAAATAATTGGTGCCTATGAGAAGGGGTGTAGTTGGTGTATCGCACAGGGACTTGGGAGGCTATGGGGAGTTTGATAATTTTTTTGTAGAATATAACGTAACGGTTATATGATCTTTTAAAAATTATTTATTTGTTGTAACACCGGATAATGATTTTGTTTTGCTTTTACAGAATTGTGTATTAAAACTGCATTCACTATTTGTGTCGAGTTTATCAATTTTTGTTTACGTCGAAGTCGATCAATGTAAAAGTATGCATTTAGAACTTATGAAATTTTGCTTAGTCAGAAACATTGGCCTTTGGTTGTGTACAATTCCTGCTGTTAAGTGGTCACCCATCTAAGTACTGAGCGTGTTCATCGCTACTTAACTTCGGTGGATAGGCAGCAACCGGAGCTTTCAGTATGACTTAAGCGTAAGTCTAAAAACTAACTGTAGATTAGATTTCGCACAATGGGACAAATATGGGACAACTTGTGAGACTCAAACTCACTACCCAAAAGAAACAGATTTGCGAACTTAGTTTGCAAACAATTTCGTCACGATGGATGCCTTCGTGATAATATAATGTAGGTTACTAACTTAAATTGGATGATGCATTACGGAAATCACATGAAGAAGAAACAAATAAAAGGCCATGTGCAGTTTTAATTTACTAAGCTTCTTGCTTAGATGTGGCACAAGGCCATATGGATAGGGCACCCAAAGAGACTCGAACTCACTCATGTAGTAAGGCTTGTTAACCATTACACCACCTGAGGTTCCCAACGGCCATATGCAGTTAGGTAACAAAAATCTATTTAGTTACTGTTAATATACAAATAACATGTTGAAAAATTTGCGTACAAAAACAAAAAAACTAAAAACAACTCGAGTCAACCCTCTTGTTTGTATATTTGGTTCCATACGCAGAGGATACGATGGAACACATATTTCTAGCATATGGTTTGCCCAAAGAAACTGTTATCGTTATCGAAGGCAATAGTTCGCTCACTTGTGTTGACACTGCTTTCTTTGACATTGCGACAGGAATATGGCATAGAGAAACATTGGTACCATTCATAATCTGCCTAGATAATATTTTCTATGAATGTAGTAGTACGGCCACTTACCATTCAATCAAGGCGATTCAATTGGGCACCGCTGAAGAAGTAAGGATGAACTCATAAGCGACGTTCTCCTATGGACTCCTACACATGGACACACCAGAGGTGGATGACCAACAAAGACTTACATTCATCTGCTCTGTGCGAAATCTGGATACTGTCTAGAGGACTTTCCAGAAGCAATTACCGAGAGGAGTGAATGAAGATAGATAGATAGATAGATAGATAGAGAGAGAGAGAGAGAGAGAGAGAGAGAGAGAGAGAGAGAGAGGAATCAATGGATCTTAATGATGATGGTGATGATGATGATAAAAGAAACATTTACAGTTGGAAAATACAAACCTAGATTACGTTTGAGATATGAAAAAGTGAGTCTAATTTAGCGAAAACATCAGAAATAAGATATTACTCTCGAGATGGATTTTTTAAACTCCTGAACACAAGCGCAAGGGGGGTTGTCCTGGTGGCGTAATGGTTAAAGCGATGGACTGCGGAATCGTAGTACGCGAGTTCGTACTCCAGTCGCGCTATTACGTTCACTTTCGGGCAAATACCCTTGGGAAAGGTATGAACCCCCTTATCCTCCCAACTATGGGTTAAATAGTACCACTACTGTTCTTCTCGGAGAATGGCTTTGGCATTAAATAACCAGAAAAAGAGTTGATATGCCATTAAACAAAGAAAGTCCCAAAGTCACAAGCGCAAGAGATACTTTTCCATCATTGACCAGAAATGCTAATGCACGAGGCCCAGTCCCCTAGGGCTATCTCTCCAGGCAACACCTATTTCCATTGTCTAAAAGTAGGTAAAGATTGTGTTCATTGTTTGACTACTGAGGCAACCTCATAAAGGAGAATGCCAAGAGGACTGGACACTTTTATCTCTGCTTACCCGCCAGTGAAACTTTTGGGTCCTCACATCAAATCAACCTCGTGTCATATCACATCACTACTGGGAATGGGATAAATCTCGTGATTGAGCGAAAGTAGTTGTTCTTTTCATGCTCTTATATAATCATCATCAGACGTTGAAGTGAACAAGAAATTTTGTCCTCATAATTTGTGCTACCGGTTACAAATTTAGTTTTTCTCTTCGTATTAGTTTATCAAGAAACCTACCTAACTAAAACAGGAGGAGAAGATAGCTTTGTATTTGATCTTAAAAAATGTGCACTTTTAAATCTTAAAAATGTTTATAATTCTATTCAAGTTGGTTTTGAACACAGTTAAAGTTTGACTTGAGTTGTTACATTCTCATAAAACTTAAATCATTGAGAAGAAGAAGAAAAAGAAATGGAAGAAAATTTATTTTTTTTTTGAAAACGGGAAGAAAATACAAAGGAGTTCTTTAAAAATTCATGAAAAATGGTGGAAGGTAAAAAATTATCTCGTTTTCTTTTTCTTTTCACCATGTTGCGGGGGGCATGTTGCCTGCTGTAATCGTAAATGAGTGAGACTAGCAAATAATTGTCAGTGAATTTGATTCTCACTGGGTGACCCGTCTTTCTGGCTTTGCACCAAACTAAAGTAAGCTTGTTTGATGACCGCTTCACCAGGGTTTTTTTTAAATAAGGTCTAATTGTAACATTTGAAGTTTTAACTAAAGTAAAAGTACAATGTCAACGGACTTTCTACAGCTCGTCTAAAAAGTCTTGCATTGTATTATGTAAATTATTGAAAAGAAATTCTTTTCACAGTTTTTTTTTGTGGAACTTGCAGTAGGAGAAGAAAATCCTCAACCACAAAAACAAGATATCCCTAAAATGCTCAGTTGCACACTTCTTTCTTATTTCTTACCGGAGTGAATGAAATTAGGATGGCCAAAAGACGAAGATATTTCTCTGCTCTTTGTGTGTCCGACAACCGTTTAGCATCGTCTTAGAAAATTCCTCTCAGGTGTATAGTAAAAGCCCTTGGATAAATCTTAACTTGTTAAGTTTTCTTATATGTTCCTCTAAGGACTCCAACGACGAAAATACCATTTCTACAACAACAGAATACACACCAGTGCCCGATTTTAGAGTTATATAAGATTTGGAGACATCTCGTTAAAAATTAAGCCAGAATTTTAAAAGCTCCACCTGTTATATTCTCATGTGCCGTATCATAACGACACAATAAATAAACAGCCGCAGGAAGACTTCTTTAAACCAAATATTTATCTCTCAGTTTATTTATAACGTTTGAAAAGGGTTACTCAAAGTTTGCGTGTGAGAGGCAGCCGGAGACCGAACAAAAGCTGCAATATTTTGACCCCACTCTTATGGCCGTCAGCGTTGTGTCTTTCTTGTTCTCCTGATGCTCAACTGGAAGCCCAGAGGCCCACTCTGCTGGGTGATGGCTTTCTTTACTGCATCTAATCAGCATCTTCTCTGGGCCCCAACTCATCAGGGCCCCAATGGCCCCTTCGGCCTGATGTGGCTTTCCTTACCACATCTCGTCTATAACTCCGTCCGATCTCTAACTGCAACTCATCAGGGACCCCAAGGCCCCTTCGGCTTGACGTGATTTTACCTACCACATCTCGTCTATCTCCAACTCTAACTCCTTGTCTTGACTGAGTTATATAAAAGTTCAACGTCCACTCAAACGCCTACTCGATCTTTGGACTGGCGTTTGATCGTCATCAAGCGGAAATAACTGTCATGCAGTCCACAGGTCACTCTCTTCCGGTGCATCAGTCTAAGAGTGTACCATGGGAATTTTTTTTACCTCGTCCCATTTCATCAGCCAATTTCCGCCCACGCGATTTCCTCTCCTAACTGCCATTAGAATGTGTCACTTCCTTCCGGTGCATCACCTTGGAATGGCATTTTTGGCCAGGTCAAAGGCCAAAATACAACACACCTGCGCATAAAAGGATATTCTGAAGTCTCTAGTAAATTGTAAATTTTAAGCAATAAACTTCATCATATTCGTTGTAAAGGTTTGACTTGGTTTCTTTGTTTAATGGCATACCAACCTTCGTGGGTTATTTAATGCCGAAGTCATCCTTGTAGAAGACAGTAGTGGTGCTCTTTAACCCATAGCTGGGAGGAAAAGGGAGTTCACACCTTTCCTAAGAGTTTTAGTCCGAAAGTATACGTAATGGTACTTCAGAAATTCGAGCTTGCTTACTATGATTTCGCAGTCCAGTACTTTAACCATTACGTTACAGAAAATCTCCCACACTATAAAGAGAAATGGTTTGATTGCTAGTCTAGCAAATCGCTACAACTGAGTTGTGAGTTCGATCCTCATTGAATACCCAGTTATGCATGAGGCCCTATGCGTAATTTCAATACACTTACCCTTTTTCGTATTTTCTTTCACTTAAATGAATATTAGCAATGTAACATGTAATGGATAAATATGTTAATGGCCAAATAAGACAGTTGTAATGTATTGATGTGTTGTATCTAGCAAATAACGAAAAAGTTTTTACTCTTACGCGAAAGAATAACGTTCAGTGATATAACAGCATTTCAATATTGTAATTATGTATCTGACCACCAAACTTTGACATACTCCCAACGAAAGCAGGAATTTTATGGCTGAATCCCTCCAACAAGAAAGCGGGTAGTGCCAAATCTCTTTTGTCATTTCTTTCTGGATCCTACACCATTTTACAGATGATTGGAAGATTTTGCTTGTTGATATTGTAAATGAAACGGACCGCTGTAAATACAGGCTGATAGACGACCACGAGAGATCAGATAAATCTTGATACAGATTAAATTCGTTTTAGATCTTATCAGAGATCAGTTCTGTAGTAAAGGAAGTAAGTTATAATTTTTGCTTTTGGAGCGTATTAACCAATATTAACAACTATTTTGTTTCATTAGTTTGTTCTCTTCTTTCCCATCTTTAACAGTGAATTTAAACAAAATTAAATGTTAATGGTAAACAAGAATATCATTTTACCTCTGGCTCCAAATGGTTCAACAAATCTTTGTGTACAAGAAACAGAATGACGTGCGTGCACACACACACATAAAATGTGAAATTTATATAATGTTTTTTTTTTGCATTATTTCTATAAATAAAAAATGCACGTGCACCACATTCATTCTTAATTTTATTTGAATGCATGGAATGTCATGGCGGCGCGAGGAATGCAAGTCCCGATTTCATTTCACAAAAGAGCTGAATGAACGTGTGCGTGCGCCTCATTACTTTCACTTTCATTTTCGCATATCTCGTCATCGTTTCGAAAAGACGAGAATTTCCCCAGTGTCTTCGATGAGGAAATTTTAATCTCTTCTATTCAACGACAGGTCTTTTTCCTGTCTGTTCCATTCTTTTCATAAGAGCGTCTTTATACATTTTTGCTTAAAAAATCTTTTTAGTCAATTCGAACGGTGAGTTACGCGGAAGATTCATGTAAAACATGACTTCTTAGCGAGGAAAATTCTCCCGATTTCAAACCGTCTTCTGAAATTCACTTAATAACTTGTAAGATCTATGTGGCATTAATTCATTTTTCAGCAACCCGTTATTCAAATTTACCCCCGCCCAACCAAACCAAACCAAAACAAAATACTGATCTAATCGCTGTCAAGTTTAATGTCATGTTATCTATTTTAGCATCAGTTGATCTCATCCACCTTCTTTTCACGCAATGGTGTGGTGCACCGTTGGCAGGCGCGCGGGGATAACAGCGTCTCTAGAATAAATCTGCCATTAAGATTTAGTGTGACCTTGGTTCGAAGCTAGAGGTTAAGAAATTATTCTTCGGCAAATGGTGAAGACATCGATGTTCTGAATTTTATAAACTTATAAGACACCCATAAAACTCAAACTAACATGCCTGCAATCCTAGCTCGCAAACCATTACACTATGCAAGGCGTTCTTTAGAAACTAACTTCCTTATTACATGGATACTGTTTTAGGTCAGGTGAGAGCAAATTCATACCCCTTATGGAGTATAGTGCCTTACATTTATGAGAGCAGCATTTCGTGTCTTCTTGCAAGTTCAAGCGAGAAACTTTGAGTAGTAATATAAAAATAAACTTGTAAGTTTATTCGTTATACGTAATCACACATACACGCACATATGACTAGAAAATCCGGCAAACACCTACATGCGGAATACTGAACAGCTGTTTCGACCTTATTGGGTCTCACCAGCAGTGCACATTGTTGGAAGAGGCCAGCACTGTTCAAATCGGGTCAGTGGCATTTCCACCAGGACAATGCACCAGTCCACAACTCCATCCTTGTCACAGACTATTTGAGTAAAATGGGCATCAAGACAGTTCCTCAGCCTCCTTACAGTCCAGACGTTGCTCCCTGTGACTTTTGCTTATTCCCTAAGCTCACAGGCTGTCGTTATGAGACAATTGAGGAGATGAAAGAGGCTGTGGCGAAAGTTATTGACACGCTCACACAAGAGGACTTCCATGGGGCCTTGCCGAAGTTGTTGGAACGGTACAACAAGTGCATTGCAGCCGGAGGAGATTACTTCGAAGGGAGACTAGAGTTTCATGCGTGTACTATCAATAAAAGTGCCCATACGAAAAAAGTCTGGAAACTTGTCGTATGCACCTCGTATATATATATATATATATAGCATTAATTCTTTTCAGTATTATGGGAACATTTACATTCTTGCTGAATTTTGGGGAAAATTCCTTCTATGTTGACATTCTTTTCTTATAGTGCAGCAATATAGTCCATTTAGTAGGAGCTATTATATATCCTAAGACCAATTTATTTCTAATTCTTGGTATAGTACTTCGTGGTAGTGGAATGTTTTTTCACCTTTCCTTTTCTACTTCCCTTCCTACTCCATGCAGCAGTCATTTTTTGCATTGGGTGAAGAATATTAAGCATTTATTAATTCTTTTCTTCGTCCCTTTTACTCATGGGTTTCATTTGATGAGTGATTTTTTGATACATGAAACTTTAAAGTAATGAAGCCGACATGAAGAAATAAGATAAGTTTTCTTTTAGCGTTTATCCTGCTCTACTTGTTAAAATTTGAGCACTTTCTTGATCTCAGAAAAATGTTTTTAAATGATTTTTTATTTACACACACATATGTGCGCGTGTACACACATACACACGCACATATGTGTGTGTGTATGTGTGTGTGTATCTTTAACATGTATCCCCATCGGTGGTTATTGAAAGGAAATATTTTCATAATAAAGATGTTATAATAAAATTTAGAAAGAAAAGAATTTTTCAGTAAAATGACGTTTTCTCTTAAATTTTCTACACGTTTTGGTAAAGTGGAGGTGCCCGTGTTGTAATGGTTATCGTCGTAGGAAATGGACTCGGCGACACAAGTTCAAATCTTGGACGAGACTGATTGCATTTCACATAGCGCTAATACCCTTGGGAAAGGTATGAATCCAATAACTCTCCCTCCAGCTATGGGTAAATAGTAGGACAGACTAGGTTCTTCAGCCTTGGTTAGGCAACTAGTCTAGGAGAAGGAAAACTCTCAATTCAAACCTGTTAAACTCCGCTTAAAAACTGACCTTGTGTCATATCCTGCCCGAGGGGAGGGGTTGGTAAATATGGTTTAGGTAAAGTGTGTTACACGCAGTAAGCTGATAACTTGCGTATACATTTTTGTGCGTAAATTTTTCAATTGCAAAATTATTGTACAGTAAACAATGTTACAAGAGAACAATGTTTTTTTTTTTACAAAATTTCTTCTTTATATTTTCAGAATCTAATCAAAATTCAGGTAAGAAGCATGTTTGGAATTTATATTATAACTTCAGTTTTATTATAATCCCTCTGAAACTCATACAAGTAAAATAAATGCGAAATCAAGAGATGAAAAGTTTGCCATTTTATATTATTGACCTGTCTTGTCAAGGTTGACAATAGCGGTAACATATATTTGCTGCTATTACTTGAGAAGGCAAAGTAGATGAGAAACAATGATTTGCTCTAGTGCTCACCAACGATCTTTTTTCTCTGTCATGGTGGTATGGCAGAGACTAGACGTCACTTTTGATTAGATATCAGATGCTGAGACAGAGTATAGGGATATAGATACATACCTTTTCCAATAGTGTCAGCATTTAATGAATATAAACAGCCTCATGAGAAATTCTCAGTATAAGATATATGATTTTAGTGATGCTTTCAAAAGTCCTCGTTTCTTACCCTACTTTTTGTCATCTTTGTTTTGTCTCACTCCAGCAGAAAAGGAATTAAAATGACTGAAGGTAGTGCTACGCTAGTTTTTATTACCTCTGCGGTATGCATAGTATAGAATTGAACGTTATATAGGAATCTCTGATTTAAAAAATAATAGGATTGAAAGTTTCAAAGAGTCGCCACAATGGCTAAATCGATATAAATGTTGGTTAAATGAATTCGGTTTAATTGGACCGATGCACACCCTGCTTTTGCTGTCGAAACATTTTTTAAGACTGGCGAATCTGTAATTGCTACACAGAGTTTTTCGTGTCCATTTCATGTTATGTCGGAATGATGCTGTTTAGGATCGAAAATTGATACTTCTATAGGTTGAAAATTTCAGAATCATAGGTTCTTCGGTTAAAAGAAATCAATCTGGAAGACTTCGAAGTGCTCGAACTTCAAAAAATGTTTACATTATTAGACCGTCTGTAATGCTTCCACTGAGGGACTGTCTAGATGGAGCTACCTTTGGTACTAGCCTGAGTTCACTAGTACCACACAAGTGACAGTTTGAAATGTGGCAAGTATTTCAACCGTACGCTATATTATAAAAGAGAGAAAGACTGGTAAAAAATTACCAATTTTTGATCTTCTTGGGTTCCTATAGTTACAATGGTCCATAATGATATTAATGCTTCAATTTAGGAAGGAGTGAAGAATTCTAATTAGTATTTTATAGTTCTATCGAAAATTTGGAGGATTAAAAAAATGACGTTTAGCAAAAATGAAGACTCAATATAATAATCATTCAGTTGCAAATTGAACAGAAAATTGCTTTGTTCTCTAAATTAGAGAATTTAATTTATACTGATCTAATAAAATTTTTGCTATGATGAGTTTTTTTTGCTGGGTTACGGTTTCATACAAATATATT
>OY757916.1:80717110-80907110 GCA_963585895.1 Sepioteuthis lessoniana | reverse complement strand
GGTCAAATAGAACTAAACTGTGTGCTTATGCTAAACTGAATTATTTGAAATAGAATCGTTTTGAAACTTAAACTGTGTACTTATGTTAAACTGAATTCTTTGAAATAGAACTGTTTTGACATTTAACCGTGCGTAAATAAATGACTGATGTTTAATTGAATAGCTAGTGATACTTAGCAATACTTGGAACTATTGAACTTTGTTGACTAAACTGAATAGTTTGAAAGAGAACTGTTTTTGACATTTAAACTGCGTACTTAAGCTAAACTGGATTGTTTGAAATAGAACGGTTTTTACATTTAGCTGTGTAAACATAAAACTGTACTTTTGTTAACCTGAATTATTTGAAATAGAACTGTTTATATGTATAAAAATGGATTTGGCATTAAATAACCTACAACGGTTAATATGCTATAAAACCAAACCAAACTCTCAGTCCCCTCGTTACGGCCTTCTTGATGGCCTCCACGCTTTCAAAACGAGTCCTTTGATGATCTTCTTGAAATTGGAGAAAAGAAAAAGTCACACTGAGCAAAGCCAGGTAATTAGCGAGGTTGTTCCTATACGACGATGTTCCCCTCACCCTGGAACACTTAATCCCGTTACTTTTCAGACATGTCCAAATCTTCGTTGATAATCTTGCAAACACGGTCCTTTTTTAAGTCCAGATGACTTGTGATCATTCGAACAGTAAACTGACAATCACCACCAACCACTTGCTTTACACGCTCAATGTTGACCTTAGTCCTCCTTGTTGAAGGCCTCCCGCTCCTGGAGTCATCTTTCACATCCTCGAAACCTTCTCTGAACTTCTGCTACTCAAAAACACGTATATGCGACATGGTGTTATCTTGCTGAAGTATTTCATGAACTTGTCTCAGAGTTTCCCCCAACTGGACCAAAAATTTCTGGTTTATTTGTCTCTCGGTGTTCCCTGTTCGTTTGTCAGTGTTCATAACTCAACTATCTGAAAACGAAAACGTGTAAACAAAAGCATCTGAAAAAATGCAATGGTTGCAGAAAGTTAACATTACAGTAATGTACTCCCAAGATATGTTAGATGATAATACAGTCCACTTATCCCTCTTTCGCCAATAGCTCACTCAGCATACCAGTTCCGTCACTTTTCAAGCAGACCTCTTACACACACACACACACACACACACACACACACACACACACACACACACACACACACACACACACACACACAGAGGTGCGTGTACGCATATATATATATATATATATATATATATATATATGTGTGCGTGTGTGTGTGTGTGTGTGTGTGTGTGTGTGTAAAAGATTTGAATCTTTGCAGCATACTGTCTGTGAATTATAGTTGTGCTTCAAATAGTTATATGAAAGATGTACCTGATGAGTAGATTTTTTGACAAAGTTCCTGAGTTTTTGGTTGTTTGCATCAAACCAATTTCCGTTCATTCTTTCTTGAGAAAACAATATTTCTTAGCGTTTAAAAGCGACAGATTTGGTATGATTCAGGAGAAAGATCTTTTAAGTAACTGACATCTTTCTGTTGGGATCGCTAATATTTCTCTAGTATCCGTGTTTTAGAGGCAATCGATCCTGAACGGCTTCTAAGAGACCTTTTTTTTTAGTTGGTTGCATTATGAAGTGGAAGTTAAACTTATAGCAATGAAGGCAGTGGTCTGTGTGACACTTTGTATTACTCTAAGAGGAATGACGTTATTTATATACTTCTGACGCACTAGAACAAGAGTGAAGAACCTGCGGTTTTAAGGCTGCATGTAGCTTTTTAAACTATCAAGTGCGGCCTTCCAGTTTCATCGAAAGACTAATTTAGGCTAGGTTTGGTTTCTATTGTTTAATGGCATATCAAACTTTGTGGATTATTTAATGCCAAAACCATCCTTGTAGAAGAACAGCAGTGATGCAATTTAACCCATTGCTTGGGGGGGGGGATAAAGAGGTTCATACCTTTCCCAAAAATATTAGTCCGAAAGTGAATATGAGAAGAATTCGAACTCGCTTACTCCGAGGGTGTAGTCCAACTCTTTAACTATTAGACTACGGGGTCTCCCCACAAAGACTAATTTAAATCATGCACCTCCATTTTAGAAATTGTTATCACAATGTTTTCTTGTAAAAAAGAAGAAATCTTAAGAAAGTTGTTAAAAAGTTAGAAAAATTCTTAATTTCTTTTTACTAGTATATGTAAATTAAATTTGGATTAAGTTATTAGCGGATAGTTCAAACAGTAAATTCTGTTTTAAACATACTAAAATTTATTGATTGCATTCTGAGTAGTTGGTGATAAATTTCAAATCGTATCTCTGTTCTATTCAGAAATCAAGAAGGAGATGTTATTGCATCTTATTATTCTATGCTTCTCTAGAACGCCCTTACAAGCTTCAAAGTCCTTGCGTTCTGGCATTAAAGTCACTTAAGACGATAACTTTATCAGTTTATGGGATATTTGATAGAAGACTGTACTTTCATTTCTCTTCTGTGGGAGCAAACACACTAGAGTTGCTTGTTTTTAATGCTGGGGGAGTATAAAGATAATACGGTCTGAGTGGCTAGTGTATTTTTGTAAATTTAGAGACAATGGAACTCATCAGTATAAACGTATATAATTGAGACATATTTCTGCTTTTAGCTTGACTGACCAGTAGAGAGTGTAGCCTGCTTAGTATTTTTTTAAATTGCTTTAATCTCGGAAGCGAACCTCGTTGATGTCCATATTCAAATTCACAAATTCAAGCGTGATCTCCAGTGTACAACATTTTTCTTGCGTTCCAACAGGTTAATTTGAGAGTACCTTTGTCTGTGACCTTCGTGTTGTTCAAAGGCTTTCAAGGTGCTTATTTATCAAGGTAGTACAGTTAAAAGAACAAACAGTTTTCTGGTCAGATTTTCTTGGTTCCTTTTCATTTAAAGCAACTTGTAGCGTTCCTGGATACGGTTATTTATTCACTCAGGGTATTGCCGAAAAATAGAGTTGTCTTCAAATCCAACATCAAGAAACCCTTCATCCCTGCACGATGAAATTTTAAGATAGAGTGCAGAGAGTGTATATTTACACTCTCCCTTTAAACTAAGAATCTACTTGTCATGACTCAACAAGGTGAGCCGAAAGTAGTAAAATCTCTGATTTGTATTTCAAAAAATTGAAGATTTCCTTTTCTGAAAAGGCTTAAATCCGTTCGGGAACAGATGTGAAAACTGATCCATGACAATTCAGTTTCTAGCCAATTAGTGTTTATATATGCGCGTGCACGCGCGCGCACACACACACACACACACACACACAAGATACTAACTAAAGGTTTTGTGACCGAATATCACTGTTTACCTGGTAAATTACCTAGCGTGAAAGTGGCACAGACAAACATAAAAACATAAAGCTTACACACACACACACACACACACACACACACATGTATATATATATATATATATGTGAGAAATTATAGGATCAGTGGACCACTCAGCTTTCAGCTTAATGTTCTAAGGAAAGAGCTGTATTTATAAGTGCGCTGCATGGGTAATGCGAGGTTTTACCGTTCATTACAATGGCTACCAGTGAGATTAAGGTTTAACATAAACCCTGTGGTCTGTATCCTGGCTGAGATACGTATTTCCCACCGATTTTCGAGTTCAGTTAAAAAGCAGGATAAAGAATGCTGATTTTTTTAAGTAGGCACTCAAACTCTCCTTACTTGAAAAATTGATATAACACAATTTCCACTCAACCATTCACTTTCATTTGGCCTTGTGCCGTTCTACGCTTTGCAAATACCATGCAATACAAACGCTATTGTTGACATTTAGTGTTTTTTTAAAGACCTTTTGATGACCTTTATCAGCCTTTTTGTTTATCTATGTTTGAGCACGTTGATTCTCTGGATTCATAATCGACAATATGCACGCAGAAGATAATAGTAGTGAAAGATTTACATAACATAGATACTCGTGTAATGAACGACTTTTTAAGACCAAATTTTCACCTCAAAAATAAGAAATATCGAAGAAATATTTTTGTAGGTCAGCATTGCTAAAAGTTAGGGGGCGTTCATTTCATAAAATCGTTCTTTACTCGAGTATATCTGGTAACTTCCTTTCACAGGCTTTCAGAAATACAAATCACTCAAAAGATTGAGAACTAAAACAACTGAAAACTATTTGTCTAAATAATCAATTTCTCACGTACAAACAAAAGTAACGGATCAGTTGATTAATATTTAGAAGTAAATTTTCAGATTGAAGCGAAAAATGAATAAAATTTAACATCCTTTCATTTCTCTCGATTAAGTGACTGAAACCAAAGCTTCTAGCACAATGTGTACTATTTCGCACATATTTCACTTATTCTAGGTTGATCAAGCCGTAGATTTGCGTTAATTGACTTAAATTCAGAGAATTCTTGGAAGTTAATGCCAGAATTAGATTTGAACGTCTCATTGCTCATAGCTGTTGTAAATGTTTTACATATAACGCAGGTTAAATGTATAATTAATCGATATAAGTGTTTCTGATCCAGGAATGATGGAAAAATAAAGTTGCATAGTAGAAAAATAGATTTCTCTTAACGGATCTCCCCAATAACTATAGGCGTTTTAGGATTCGTAAACAGTTGTCTGTGGAATATATATATATATATATATATATATATATATATATATATATATATATATATATATAGGTAAGTGTGTGTGTGTGTATACGAGAAAGAGCCGAAAACTAATCTAATGAAAATGGAAATGACTCCGTTCAATTATTGAATTTTTTTGAAAAGTTTCAAGAAAACTGAGAAAGGATAGACGGCTGGTGTTAAATAGCGGAATGAATATGTAAAATAACATGTAGGTTTCTTGTATCTAGCTAATTCCCTTCTCGTTTGAGCTGAGAACTTTTCAATTCTACAGGCATTTTGAGATAATGAAATAGTGTTAGTTCTCATATTCCCATAAATATATGAAAGTAAATATGTATGTGGGAACTTAAACATATTTCAAAAAATATTTCTTAAAAATATTTCAAAATTGCAATATGTATATATCATTTAGATATTAAAATCAAGATTTACGTGCGTACACACACACACACACACACACACACACACATATATATATATATATATATATATATATATATATATATATATATATATATATCTGAGTGTGTGTGTATATGTGTGTGTATGGAAATCTTAATTTCAAGATCTAAATAACACATACATATGCAATTACAGACATGTTTTTAATATGTTTAAGCTTCCACACAAATATTCACTTTCATATATTTATGAGAATATTAGAATTAGCACTTTTTTATTGTCTCAAAATTCTTTTCTTCACAGTTAAATTAAAAAAAAAAAAAAGATATATATTCATTTATTTTACTTGTATCTCAAAACGCTACTTTTATAAGTTCAGCTAAATACTAATTGCCGTAAAAAGAAAATTAAAGGATTATAAATTACCTAGTGTTCGCCAATGGCCCGGGAGACCTGGGTTCAGTCCCAGGTCGAGTCATACCAAAGACTCAAAAAATGGTACTTGATGCCTCCTTGCTTAACACTCAGCATTATAAGGTACGGATCAAGGGTAAAGTAGAGCAATCCAGGGAAGGAGTAGCGCCCTCCCCTACACCTTGGTGTAGTAGCTATCGAAAAGGGAGCCTTCGGGTTACCCTCGACTATGGTCGCCAACTTTACTTTACTACTTAGACTAAAACAATTATGTTCACATACTCATCTTTGTGTATATATATATATATATATATATATATATATATAATCATGTTGTACCGCCGGCACGGATATCCCTGACCCTCTCTCGCCACTCCTCCCTATCGTTCATCGCTTCTGGCAGGTCTTCAGGGCTACATCCCGTATCCTCACAGAGCTGCTGTATGTATGTTCGAGCTGGCCGTCCTGCTTTTGTTCGGCCATATGAGGGGGTCCATAGGAGTACATCACTTATGAGTTCGTCCCCGCTATTCCAGCAGTGTCCTGCATGTCTGGTCCGTCTAACTTGGATAGTTTTCGTGATGGGAGGCAGGTGGCCGTATAGTTGGTGTTTTGTGGGGTGTTGCCTCCATGATTTGTTCAATATCGCTCGCAGCATTTTTTTTGTAATTGCCGTCTATCGTTTTCTCCAGTCGTTTAGTTAGCATCCCAGTAGTGTATCCATATAGCAGGATCGATACAACCGCTGCTTGGAAGAAACTGCGTTTCATTCTCTCGGTTAGGTCTGACTTCCATATGATCTATAGCCTATCGATAGCTGTCCATGCCTTCGTAAGCCGCGTGTCGATGTCTTTTTCAGTTGATGAGACACTGCTTCCTAGGTAGGTGAACTTGTCTACAAGTTTCAGGGAGCTTCCGTCTAGTGTGGAAATGTCGCCTTTTTGATTAAAGCGCATATATTCCGTTTTGTGTGCATTGACATAGAAGCCAATGCCTGCGGCGGCTCGTTCCAAGCTATGCTGTAGTGTTTCGGATTGGTTGGGTGTATTTGCCAGAATTGCTATGTCATCGGCGTAGTCGGCGTCGGTAATTGTTTTCGCGAGGTACCTTCTGCTTCTTTTCTTTGTCAGCTCGAAGCCGTTTTCTTTGATTTTATCAATCGATGTTCTTAGCACGTAATAAGGCTAGCGCGTCCCCTTGCAGTACTCCTGCTACAATGTCGAAGTAGTCTGTGTATATACGTTTATTTTTCAAAATATTGAAGAATAAATACAAAAATATATGCGCACATACATAAATCTGTGAGTCCGTATGTCACACACACACATATCCTATATTCTGAGCATCTGAGGAAAAAAGAAGATAACGTCTTCTTAAACCTTGCATCAAAAAGTGAAGAAAGACTTGTATTCTGTCATAGTCACTCACCTGGAGGAACATTGTTTTGCATTCAGTGATAAAGTTTTCCCTTTTTATGCTTTCATAAGAAACATGTTTTCACGGCAATACTTGGAAGTATATATTGTCATTTTGCTTTTGGGTATAAAATACGTTATGTAAAGCATTCATTTGTGAAAAATATGATAAAATGAGAAACCTGTTCATTGATACTTTTTTTTTTATTCAGGCACCATCTTAAATTGAGTGCTAATACATTCCAATGACTTCGTACGAATAATACCGGGTTTTGGCTATGATACTTGCGGTTCATTAAAGTTTGGCTATAACTCTATGTAGATGTACGTGGTGCATTCAATAAGTTTCCAGACTGTTTTTGTACAGGCATTTAGAATTGTCGTAGACGCTTGAAAATTCAGTATGTTATTGCTATACATCGTATGAGATGATTTCAGGTTCAAATCAACAACTACAGCAGCAATTGGAATACACCCTACTAAAGCCTGATTGTCACAGCTGGTCAATTTCAAAAATCCAATCTAGACGTGAGGACACTTTAGAAGAACGATATACAATAAAATTCTGTTTTAAACTTGGAAAAAGGCCACAGAAACGTATGGAATGCTTCAGACTGCTTTTGGACTATCTTGCATAAATCGAGCATCAGTTTTTGAGTGGCATAAGAGATTCAAGGAAGGCACGGAGTCTGTGAGGGATGATGAGAGGTGTAGGAGGAGTAAGGAAGTCAATACACCAGAGTTGATTGGCCAAAAGGGTTAGGGTTAGGGCTACTATGTTGAGGTTTTAAGGGAGTTCAGGAAGAGATTCCTTGGGAAGAGGCAAGCACTGCTCAAATTGGGTCAGTGGCATTTCCAGCAGGACAATGCACCACTCCACAACTCCATCCTTGTCACAGACTATTTGTGCAAGATGGGAATCAAGACAGTTTCTCACCCTCCCTATAGTCTAGACCTTGCTCCCTGTGACTTTTGATTATTCCCGAAGTTAAGAGGCTGTCGTTATGAGACAATTGAGGAGATGAAAGAGGCTGTGACGAAGGTCATTGACACGCTCACACAAGAGGACTTCCATGGGACCTTCCAGAAGTTGTTGGAACGGTACAACAAGTGCATTGCAGCCGGAGGAGATTACTTCGAAGGGGACTAGAGTTTCATGTGTGTACTATCAATAAAAGTGCCCATACGAAAAAAAAGTCTGGAAACTTATTTAATGATCCTCGTATTTGTATATGCTGAAGTTTCAAAGTACATAATCAATCCAACGGTATTAATATTAAAGGATATATGTGGTCACTGTTGGATTTTAAACTGAAACACTAACCCTCAAAGCCAAAATCATACGTCTTGGCTACTGGTATATATCAAGAGTGTAGACTGGGTTCTTTAGCCTTGGTCAGGCAACCAGTTTTGAAGAAGGAAAACTTTGAATTCAAGCCAGTTTTAACCCGTTTAAAATATCAACCTTATGTCGCATCTCGCTCGGGGGTTGGGTAGATACTTATTTATATTTAGATAAAATGTAAAATTGATGTTTCAAATCCTGATGAATCACAAATTATATATTGCTTCAGCAAAAATATTGTAGAAATGAATTACTGTTATGATATTTATAACTCATAATTGTCTGATAATAAAGTTTAAGAAGAAATCTAAATGATCAATTTTTATGGTGCAACAACTTTATTCATGAGTAACAAAAAGAGAAACCGAGGTACAAATAGGGAATACACACACACACACACACACACACACACACACACACATATATATATATATATATATTTGTGTGTGTTAGCGTGTGTGACTGTGAAGTATGTGTCTTCAAGAGAAATAAACAAGAAAAGGTCCAACCTAATTGACAATAATGTTGTTTTTCGTTATGTTTGGATGTAATCCCTATTCGCCAATGTACTGCGTCCAGCTTATGTAATGTACCGATGATGCAAAGCGTAATGTATAAGTGCCAATAGTTCAAAGGCCTTTGGTCTTTTGTAGTGTTGCGGTGGGCGTCTACGGACGAACAAAAACTCACGTCTTCTTCCTACTGAATGTTGAGCCTTAATTAGATATAGCTTCGCGCTTTTTTGTTGTTATAGCTATGGCAACTATTTACGTTGCTTTCTAGCAATAGTTCTGGAAAAAATATTTTTTTTTACCAAGGGCAGATAATCTGATATTGTATCATATGTAAGAAAAACTCCCAACCATCTTATATATTTGAATATTCGTGATACCAAGAATGGTACATGATGACAAATGAATTAGTGAATGGATTGTTTAATCGAACAATAATGAGTAAAGTAAGTGTTGTTGCTCTTGTAAACGTTATTTAGCTTTAGAATTAATAAAGAGTTATTTAAAACTTAGTAAATTTGTTTTATTATCATTTGTCACTCAACGTTAATATATATATATATATATATATATATATATAGACAGATACACCAGTCTTGGTTGAGCAACAAAAACCTACAAACATCAGCTTTGTGCGGACACTGGATGCAAACTGGAGAACCTAACAAGTTCTATGGACAATTGGAACGGATGGTAAGAGAGTCAAGGGTCAAGGGATTCCGTGCTATCAGCATGACTTGAATATATATATATATATAACGAATTTAATAGCCGTTGGTGTCTAGAAAACTTCTTAGATGGTGCGTATATTTTAAATCTTTATATTGGTAAATGAATAAAAAGTATCCATATTTTCAGCAAAATCTTGTTTTCCTGACCTGGAAAAATATTAGAGGTAAATCGAAGGAGATTCTGTCTAAAATGATATCACAGAATGTGTGTGTGTGTGTGTGTGTGTGTGTAAAAAGTATTCTGTTTCATTTTTTAATCAATTGAGACAAGTGCATTTTGTGGACGTCTGTTTGTATTTTAACCTTTATGTTATGCTCTATGTATAGTGTGTTTCGATGATACAGCCTTTTCAGAAAGTTTTTAAAGGCTGGTGGTAGGGTTCTCTATTACCTTGCGTTTTAAATCATCCTAATCAATAACATATATATATATATATATATATATATATATGTGTGTGTGTGTGTGTGTGTATACACACAATTTATATTAAACAAAAATCATTCAATTGAGAACTTTTTTACTTGACATTCAATTATCATTTAAAAACACACATCCATATATATATATATATATATATATATGAGACGTAGTTCTGAAGTAAGGTATTGACAAAACGAAAATACTTTTAATACACCGTAATAATTTTAACGAAATTGCAACTAAAGATTATACACTTGAAATATTCTCATTAACACAATCCATTGAACATATGAAAATGTATCGAGGATAATTATTTTTTAAGCTCATTTTTTATTACAATATAAGAGTTATCGAATAACATATATTTATCAATAACCTTTGTTTGATATAAATTAAACTGGAATTTTTATTTTTGTTGTTTTCATGAAAATAGCAATAAAATTTTCAGTCGCGGTGTCTGGAATCGGTTTCAGAAAACTCATTCAGGTTTCACTCTTCAAAATTCGAAATAGGTTTTCTGATGTGAATATAGGTAAGACAAAACATATAAATTTTAATCAGAAACTTCTTTCATTTTTTTGAATTCTATTTTCTTTTTCAAAACCTATTAAAATCAAACTGATGGGCTTTCTTGTCATAGTGGTGGTCAGTCAAAAAAGAGACACGTTTACAGATGGAAGAACCTGAGAAAAAACAAAAAACAAAAACAACCTCCCCCCCCCAAAAAAAAACCCACACGATCGCCCATATCTGGAAAGGACTTATCCATTTTCATTCCTCTTTATATTTGACACTGATTTGATTAGTATCAGCCCAAAACTCTGCAGATTATCCGATACTGCCAAACATTGGGATAGAATAACGAATCAAAGATATTTTCACAGTACATGAGAAAAAGTACTATTCTCTATACCATTTTGCAGGTTTACATTGAAATTTATATATAACTAATTTAATTAGTATCTGGTTGATAAGCTTTTCTTTGTCTAGTACAAGGCCATCAGTATGGTGTACTTAGAGTCAAACTTATTACTCTGTAATAACGGTCTGCCGGATGAGCTCACTAATAGTTACTCTACGGAGGAACGCCCAAGTTACTGAAGGTAGTAGCTGTAGTGGTGGTAGCAGCAGCAGTAGTAGTAATTGTATTAACATTACTAGTAGCATTGGTATTGGTTGTCGTAGTCTATGAGAGTGAAGTAGATGTTTATAATATATTTGTGAGAGTTGGATGTATTTTTATGTAAATAAATGATATTCAATACATTTGGGCACCTAATTGATATGTAATGGATAGGCAGCCAAAAAGAACATCGTTTCAGAGGTGAATTCGATTTTCACTGTGTGTTTCTTATGTATGTCCTTGTGCTATACTAAATCAAACTCTGTAAATACCAATATTTACTATATTTCTATTGAATAGATATGCATATGTGTTTGTGCACAATGATGATGCAAGAGAATTAATAATATGCAGGGAATAATTAAGTGGGTATGCATTAAGTAATTTACTAAGCTTTTTTTACTTAGATGTGGCACAAGGCCGTGTGAATGAGGCACCCAATAAGACTCGAACTCACTCGTGAAGGTTTGCTAGTCTTGCTTGCGAACCATTACACCACCCGAGGCGCCAAAGCGGGCATGTATTTCAGAAACGTTCACTCTCGTGTTAGATTAAAATAGAGACTGCCAACAATAAAATTTCAGGAGAGAATCTGTTTGCCTTGAAAATCGGCGTTATGAATCTTGACTTTCAACTGGACTTGAATGCCACGCTCTGGCATCGTTGGGTAATACGCGACTACTTTTGATACCAAGACGGCTGCGGGCAACATCTCGAATGTGTATTTTCCATTTAGATTGTTCAAGGACATTGCTGCTACATGTTGTAATCGAGACTTGAATCGAATCAAGCGGAAGTGAAACAGTGACGTACGACGGAAGTTTAATGATTTCAGGCAAAGTAGTTTTTTGGAATCGGTTCAATCAAGAGTTATATGTTGGTCTTCTTCCAGGAAGAAGGCCAATTATCGTTATTCTATAACATCAAGGCTATGAAATGGTAGGACACTGTTAGATAAATGTAATAAGATTTATGGACTATTCTAGAGGAAGTGCTACTTGGAGATAATCTTAAGAAAATCTCAGGAAATACATTTTGGAAACAGAATTTTTGAGCGTGATCTATCGTAATGTTAGCAAAGACGTTAAAACCTGACAATGTGGCTGTAGTTGAAAAGGGTAGTAAGAATGGTTGTTGAACAAGTAATGAATAGCACTTTTAAAAAAGTTTGTTTGTCTGTCCTCTACAGATGGCAAGGCGGTTTGATGTAGAACTATCAAATTTCGTACGCATATTTATGGGACACAGGAGGTTTTAACGTAAATAATTTTGTTTTCCATGAAGAAAGAAGGATCTTATCGAGAGGGGTTTCTTAAAATAAACAATATTCAGACGGAAACCCTGCTGCTTCAAAGAGTAATCATATTTACCAACCCCTCCGCTCGGGCAGGATATTGACACAAGGTCAATTTTTAAGCGGAGTTTAACAGGTTTGAATTCAAAGTTTTCCTTCTCCTAGACTAGTTGCCTCACCAAGGCTGAAGAACCTAGTCTGCCCTACTATTTACCCATAGCTGGAGGGAGAATAATTGGATTCATACCTTTCCCAAGGGTATTAGTGCCATGTGAAATGCAATCAGTCTCGTCCAGGATTTGAACTCGTGTCGCCGTGTGCATTTACCTACGACGATAACCATTACACCACGGGCACATTCAAAGAGTAATTAATCGTAAAGAATTTAAGATTTTAAAATTAAAAAACAAAACAAAGCAAAAACAAAAACAAAACCTCTAAAAAGCCCCGAATTATTTGTCACTCTGAAATAAATATTTGCATTTAATTTAACATCACTAATTATGGTTATAGGTAGTTCTAAAAACTGGAAATGTAAAATAATTACATAGTGTAATTACTTGGGACAACTAATCCGGACAAAAACAAAAATGTTTAAGCTGATAAATCTCACATTCATTTCATTGTTAGTTTTCAAAGTTGGAAATATAAAATAATTACATATTATTTGAGCGTAGTTGGGATTAATAACACAGGAAAAAAATTCATTTAATTAAATGAAAGATACTTTTTTACAAAACTTCGTGAACAATATAAAAATATAATTAGTAAATCCCATTTCTATTATGTGGATTTCTCTTTTATTGTAATGATTTCCGTTTGCGACTGTTCTGTATATATTTTTGTTGACACCAAAGACTGTAATCGTCTTGAGTTCTTATTCGATGTAGACAGGTGCTTCAGCTGATAGTTAATGTTTTTTGTTAATCGGTATGATAGACTTTACATGTGAAATGACAAAATGCCAAGGAGATTCAAACTTGTTTTCAGGCTGGAAGAGAATTGGCCAATTAGAGAATTAACACTTTTTCAAAGAGAGAATCACGACAAATTTAGTCGAATTGGGTCGCTGTTAAAAATATTTTTGTAAGAAGAGCAGTGGTTTCAATGGATTTTATGCTTGACTAACCGCACAAAAGAGAACTTTATTCAAAATGAAAATAAGATTTTCTGATTAACCAACAGAGTACTTTATATGAAAATTTAGACCTGCTGATATTCAATCCCCCATCAGCTGTACTATACAAATGAAACTTTTCTCGTTATATTAAATGTACGTCGCCTCATTGTTGAAATAAATATAGAAGTGAATGTCTGAGTTCAGATAAAAGATTGGATTACGAATTTACGAATGCTGTTTTTCTATAGATGCAGCCTCCCACCTGATTTAAAATTGACGTAACACAATATTTGTTTCCCCCTTTCGCCTCCTGTCGCAGTTATTTCGACTTGTGTCGTACGGAGCTCATCTTAGATCATATTGAAAGCTTTTCTTGTGGAGGAAAATCATTATCATAATCGAGTTTTGATAAAACGGAGTCCCCCCCAATCTCTCTCTCTCTCTCTCTCTATATATATATATATATATATATATATATATATCCGTCCTCATCATTCACCACACAAAGTCTTTGCTAGTCGGTTAACACTTGTTTGAAATGAGCGAGTTCTGAATTTTGATGATATAGATGTTTGATAGATTGATTGATTGAGAGATTGGGTTTAACGGCATCTTAATCCGTCTTAGGTTATTTCATGTCTAGAGGTTAGGGAATCGCGTTCATTGTACGTTTTTATTTACATTTTTGTGTAATTTCCTAAGAAATTTTATGCTCACAGTTATATGATATCAAGTATTCCCATCTAATACAAATAATTTGGACAAAGTTGTATTGTTTCATGTATTCCTATCTTATACGAATAATTTATCCAAGATTTTATGGTTTTAAGTTACTACTTCTATTCAATAATAATTTGTTTGCATAGAGTTCTATGGGTTCAAGAAACTAATAAAAATCTTTGGTAAACAATAATAGCTTCAAGTAACTATTCTTAATGCAAAAAGTATTACAATTTTATAGTAATAATTTTGAACAGATCTATTTGATACATAGATGTGAACTTAACAGGTGCAACCACTCCGGGTAAGAGTGAACCTGGAAATAATGGCAATGAAATGATACTTCACACTACCCAGAGCCGCAGAACTGGAGCCTCACCACTAGATGCAGTTTAGTGTCGTACCCAGGAATCTCTCTGCAGGGGGTTCTTACCCCTTTACTGTGAGTAGGTCTTATCCCTCTGCAGGGGACACAGTCAGCGTATTTTAAGGCCCACCGACAGGGCAGTTGATGATATAGGGTTGGGTTTAAATAACTGTTATAACTTTGGTGTGAGGTGATTTTTTAGTTCACTTTGTATGAGAGTTCAGAGCATCAGGTTGTCATACTACCGAATGTTGAAATGGAAGTTTTAAAGCCATGCTCCTTTCTTGATATAAATTAGGTCACGTGGTAAGAGAAAAACATGGTTAACACTGGTGTTGTTGATTGCTCCTAACATCGCCCCAAAATTTGCTTATTCTCTTTGTCCAAATAACTAAACGTCATAATTCTTCCGTTTATGTCATGTGATGTTGAAGTGTTTTCAGATTGAGGGCTAGTATTATACGCCCACTTTTCTCTCGTTTTTGGTTCAATAGAGTGTACAGAACAAAGGAGTCGCCAGTTAAAGCCAAAATAATGATAGCTAAACTTCGCTGCAGAAAAAAGAGGAAAACCCCGAATGCTTTAATATTCTTACCGTTGATTTTATTAGGCTGCTTTTGTTATTAAGTGAAATTAAATGAAATTTGAATCGGCAGTTTTTAATTGTTTTCTGTTTTAACTATATAAGTATTTGATTTTAGGCTTAAGTACTACACTGAATGATTGCTTTTAAACTTTTTTATTTGCTGGTAAACCTTTTATTTGTTTCAGAGTTTAAGTTGAGTTCATTTTTTAATTTACGTAATAGAGAAACAAAGACTTTTCTTAATTAAAAAAATCAGCTTCGTCCGAGTGACTATATCACGGAGATTTATTCAGACTATCTACCTTTCAGTAGATTTTTTGCAACCAAAGCAGTTTAACGACCAATTTATCCATAGCTCAAAGAGACTTACACAAACAGCCGAAAACGAGTTGAAAAGTAATATGCGACCAGATCAATACTAATGCCGATGTCCATTGAAGAAATATGACGTGAGTAGCAAATATTCTTGTATATAATCACCCAACCCCTCTGTCGCGAGCAGGATACGACAAAAGGACAAATTTTATGCAGGGTAATGCTAGTTTGAAATCAGAGTTTTCCTTTTGGTTGCTTTACCTGGGCTAGAGAACACAGTCTGCCCTACTATAGTTGGGCGAGAAGAGGACGATTCATGCCTTTCCCAAAAGCATTAGCACATATGAATTGAACTATCATATCTCTAACAAACAAAACTGGCCTAAGAATAGTCTCTTGCTTTTTAAATTATCTCATTCATACATGTCTCTACTAAATATTCTACTTCTCATACTAAAGAAAAAAAGGTCTATTTTTTTGTGAAAGCTTAATATTTGAAATTGTCTCTTGATTTAATTTTATTGAAAAACAGTCTTTCTCGGAGTTTGGTTACAGAGCATGGTATGCCATTGCACTGCGTTTGCTCGCTCGATTCCTTTTTCCGTGTTAGCCGTGTCCGCTTGTTTGCTTGGCCGGGTCGAATGCCTGGCGCGGGTGTCGGAGAGGCCTAGTATTTGCGTCTCACGGCTGATACCAGCATCATTGGACCTCAGGGAGCCGCCTTCAGGCTCTAACCTTCTTCAGAGAGGTTGGGTTTATTGCCTGGCGCCTGAGTCGCTCCTTTTTTTTTTTTTGGCGAATACTGACAAGGCTGGAGGAATTTTTGGAACCGCCGGGCGCGTGTGGTTTTTTTTTAT
Organism: Sepioteuthis lessoniana; assembly: GCA_963585895.1. NCBI lineage: Eukaryota > Metazoa > Mollusca > Cephalopoda > Myopsida > Loliginidae > Sepioteuthis > Sepioteuthis lessoniana. Next base: position 80,890,849 of record OY757916.1, on the reverse strand, counting down.
GTCCATTTCCTAAGCCGATTACCGTTACGCCGTGCGCTTTCAGTGTTCCTTCTTTAGAAGTACACTCTCTCGTTACATGTATTCATAAAAATGTTTAGTTGTGTTGAAGGAAATTCATTATTTGTAAAGAAGAACATCGTCATCATATCACTGATTTGTTTCTGTGTAGAGGACTGTGGTTTTTAACTTTTCTCTAATCTGATCACCTGCCTGAAGGTACGCGAAATACTAATCACAAGCTTAGGGCAAGTTTCGTTGACATATGAAAACAGTGACCTTAAACAAAATGCAGTTAATGAGTCCACAAACGTGTTTATTGTCTTCAAAATCAAAAACATTTTTATTTCTACAAAATATACCATAACATTGTGAAAATTTCAGATAAAATTTAAATCAGTTTACGTTATAATTAATATCAATAGAAATTTGAGCTTAGTGGAGAGTTTAAATTATCATATTGCTGGAATTTATATTAAAATTTTAGAAAAGAATAACGAACAATTAGAACTGACGTAAAAAAGGAAGCAAATATTGTAGTTTATTATTTTAAAATCTTGGGATGCCTCTAACACCAAGGTGACGCGACATCCAGCTTACAAATACTGGTATAGAAGGTAATACTCAATCCGTAGTTTTATTTGTAATAACTGAGCAATGCCGATTGGCACTGCATCAGAAGTGTGTACACTGAGAGTTTAATTGGCTTTAAAACTGTCGCTGTTACTCTGTAATAATGCAACCATTTTGTGCATTAAGTCATCAGGAGATTGACTGCTTTATCCGCCCGCAAAATCCTTCTTATTTTATTTCTGTCTTCATGTCTACAAGTAATAAGAGATTTTTTAGGCATTTTAGAATCTGAGGCTACGTTGCCATTATGGACAGAAATGGCCAGGTTTCGTTTTGTATTTCGGTTACCTAGTTAGAAACCAAAACTTTCCAATCAGGGTTAGACTCTTTGTTCTACAGAGAATAAGACAAGAGTCTGTGGGGTGTGATAGTGCTTGTGAAATATGATATATATATATATATATATATATATATATATATATATATATATATATGAGAGAGAGAGAGAGAGAGACGCAAAGAGGAAGGACTGGGTTTGGGCTGTAGTCACCTGATTGCTGCTAGAAGCCGATGTTTAAGCGCAAAGTAAACTAAGATGGCATGTATTCGATACGGAAAGTGCAGGTTAGTATTTGTATTCATGTTAACGTTCACGATGTTCTTAATCTCTTGGTTCGGCTGCTCGCGATGAGCTGAGCAGGAAAGGCGAACATAATAAAAAGGAGCAAAGAAAAACAAAACAAGACCCCACCCCACCGCAAAGCAAAACAATAGAAGAATCAGAGCTCGAGTTATCTTACCCGTAAAGACCAAACGTTCTTGGTTTTCTGTTTATTGTATAAAAAGTTAAATCTTATTCATTAAATAGTTTAAAGAACATTAATGTTCTGAAAATGTAAACAAACATTAAAATGTTAATAAAATCATCAGGATCCTTCTTTGTAAATTAATAACTAATGAATCGTTTTTTTTAAATCTTACATTGATTGGTTTCTTTATTTAATGGCATATCAACCTTCGTGGGTTATCTAATGATAAAGCCATCCATGTAGGAGGACAGTAATGGTACTGTTTAACCGATAGCTGGTGTGAAAAGGGTATTCATACTTTCTCCAAGGTCATTAGTCCGAAAGTAAACGCAATAACGCGACTGGAGTTCGAACCCACTTACTACGATGTCACAGTCCAGCACATTAGCCACTATACCACAGGGACTTCCACTTACATTGATTGTTGGTATGATTTATCAAAAAATCAACATCAACAAAAAATTAATTCATTCACAAAGAAAGTTCAGTCAATTTTCATTTAGACCATTAAAATATGAATTTTAAAAAGGGAACATTTAATTGGTGGATTTATCAGCCTTTTTGCAAGGACATGGTACAAAACAAGATTAAGTCTCCTCAAGTAAATTGGAGATGATGACAAAATTGCATTGGTACTTATTTATTTTTCTTTAGTGGCGCCTCAGGCATCAGGGATTGGCCCTGACTCAGCCTCTTTAAGTGAAATGGAGAGGTGTTTCATGGATAATTGGTACACCATCTAAAACTGAATGATATCTCGCATTTCAGGCTACTATTGACCGGGACACAAGAAAAGTATAAAAATAATTTGCATTTGAACAATGTATAAATTAAAAGTAGAAAAAGTGGAATGTGTGTAGTGCCAGATACACTCATATTCTAAAAAAATCTACGAAATAAACAAATTAATGAAATTTAATAAAACTTTCGGTATTTATTCACGAAAATACTAAAATTGATTAAATCGCCCTTTGTAAATGAAGAAGTTTTTGTCAATAGGTGTAAGTTTTTGATGGGCACTTGATCATTATTATTTAAATAAAATTTTGAATCTTTTATCACCTTCTTGCAAAATTAAGCGGGAAGGGTAAAAGACTGATACTAAAAAAAATCTGAGGATTTGATTATATAGTTTATTGTCCAGAAATAAACAAAGTTTAATATCTGTTTATACTTCTGAGATGAAGTTTTAGTGCCCTGGGTATGACATTAAATTGCATTTGAAGGTGAGGTCCGAGTTCGGGAGTTCGGGGAATGTGGAGTACCCCTTCATCACCATTACTCCCAGTTACACTCTAATCTAATGGTTCTATTTGTTATGATCCTATCTATGAGTCAAATAGAACTGTTTAATCTTTTACAAGGGATTATAATTGATATCAAATTTGTAAGTATTTGTGTTAAATACCAATACTCAAAGCTATATGACTGTGTGCAAACAAATGAGCTCTAGTTCATTTAAAAATGTGACCTATAAACTATTCGCTTAAGAATTATATATATATATATATATATATATATATATATATGTGTGTGTGTGTCTGTGTTTAAATAAGATTTGGTATTAAAAACCCCACAAGGGTTTATATTCCATAAAATACACCCTAATGTTATTATCATTCTCTACACATTGCGGACTGATATATTCATCTTGGTTGCGATACGCACATCGTTTCGGCTGCAGTACTCTCTGGCCTTTTTCAGGCACTTTTTGTCGTACTCGGTAACTTTCCGGGAATTCCGAATTTAACCTTTTATTTGAATCCCGTGAGTGGCTTGAGGTCATTCCGTCATCCCTGCCTTGTGGGGTATTTCGCATCAGCCATTTTTTAAAATCTTTTTCACAGCTAATGAACTCAGAATATTCTGAGGGTAGAGCACTAAGAAATTTGACTTTTTAACTCTTTCAGATTGGACCCTAACAGGTATTACTATTTCGGATCTGAGTAGTTCTGGTGGTAATGACAATGAAGAGCCATATTATGTGCTTCAAACCAAGCAAAAGTTTAGTAAATAAAATTAGTATTAATAAAGACATTACTTTAGTAACAGTAAAAAAATCTCGGTAGACTATGCATAAATGAAATACGTTGGTTCTATCGTTTATTTTTTAAAAGTTATTGGTACATAGTTCAATATTTATAAGAATGCATATGTAGTTAAATAAGTACGAGTGGATGCTGAAAAGTTCTTGGTCTGACCGAGATTCATAAAAGTTTGTTATTCCACTTATTCATTCTGAATTTTGATATCGCTTCAAAAGTTTCTTTTACTAAGAAAATTCAATGAACATTTTTAAAAGTTAATTTTCTTTTTGTTGGAGCCGAGAAATTTTCAGCACTTCCTTGTAGTCGTAATAAGCTTAACATTAAAGACACCAACAAGGGATAAAGAAAGGTTTACTGTTAAGTCACATTGAAAGCATCGGACCCCATTAGATCATTGAAGTTAGGCAGCAATAAGGCTACTTGAGATTTAGATGGGTGACCACTTAGTAACAATAGGTATTGAGTAATATAAGACCTGTGTGCAAGATTGAGCGAAACATGATAACAACTCGAAGTAAAGAAAAAATTAGTTTTTAACATTTATATAAAACTTAACTTATGCAATAAGTAGTAAAAGGGTGAATCTAATGTGTAAATTAATTGATTATGACTGTTGTGAGGATATAACAGCATTTGGCTACAGCTATATGGGTAAGTAAAGTAATTATGGGTGAGGGGTTTGCTCAAGGTCTACCTTCTCTACCAACCACTGTGCCAGTTTAAAAACCGCTGAGATGTTCCGAAATATCTTCTTGTTCATGATTAATCTATTGCAATTATGCTTCAAGCGGAAATAATCTGCCGTTACTGACATGCGCATAAGTCGTAAGTGAAATCCCTGGTGATATAGATGCTCGCTTATCTCAAAGTAATAAGTACATAACTGGATATAAGCTGAATCGAGTCGTTTCTCGTGAACCCAAGAATAGAAATTTCGTTTCTGCATTTCTTTGTTGTATACACAGGACTTGTAATTGGAATTTTTTTTTACTGTAAGTCTTTTTTCATTATAAGTTGTTTTTACTGACAATGCCGGAATGTGTTTAGAGTAGAAAACAACGTAACGGGATCTGCCTTACCTGGGTTGCTACCTGCACGGCACGATGGTGCATTCTAACCCGTAAATCAGTTTCTTTCTGCGGTTCAAATTTCAACAGGAAGTCATTTATATTAGCAAGTGCATCGCACATTAGTTAGAAGGATATTAAGCATTCTTTATCGCCAGGGAATCAATTTGAGAGAGAGAGAGAGAGAGAGAGAGAGAGAGAGAGAGAGAGAGAGAGAGAGAGAAACCTTAAACCTGAATTTGATTCTTGGACCCGTTTTACAGACTTTTAGTTAAAGCATCGGAAAGGTAAAAAAATCGAAGTGATTACAAAGTTCTCCAGTTCTCTCTCTATCTCTCTCTCTCTCTCACACACACACACACATAGAGCGTCTACAAAAGTAATAAACAGTTTCAAAAACATGAACAAACTAAGATATTGACACCCAGAATATACATTTTTGGTGAGAAACACTTGACGTTTATTATTTCAACTTACTGACGACTAATCGCTGAAAATTAGACATTGTATTAACTCATTTTAATCTTAACAATGCTCTATGATTTATGTATAGAAATCATGACGTGATTTTTTCGTGTTCATTTTGATTTTTTCATAACTGTAGTTTGTAAGGCTGAATTTTCGACAATTCAGCCAAATTTTCCAAACAGCTTGCAAGTGCAATTTTAGACTCCGAAATTGCCCATTGTGAATTTCTTTAACCTGCATATGTAGATAGCACAAACATGCCCCAATTGTTTTTCATATACAGATGATTTCCATTGACTTTTACCTCTACCCAAACATCTTCTTTCAAATTCTCTGGTGCGCACGTAGATGGATCTATATTGATCTCCCAAAACGTAATCTAAAATGGCGTTGCACGATAGCAACAAAGTTTGTTTTGTTAAATTAAAGCGCACAAAATAGTTTCTCAAAAATAATAGTTTATTCATCCCTGATAGATAATGGAATACCTGGTGATGTTGCAGCCCTTAACAATAAACTTGAAATATATCTCTACAAACCTGTGTATCATGAGTGATAGTATCTTAAATAGTTGAAATTTAGAATAAATTCTTTTTTTTTTTTTTTTGAAACACCTAATCTATCTCCAGGAAAACTGTAAATAAATCCGACTATATAGAAATAGGAAAAAAATTCAAGGTCTTCAGAGGATGAATTTATTTATAATTCAAATTATTTGCCAACGTTAAACGTTTTGATTTTTAAATGTGGAAGCATTAACCCTTCATCAGGGTGTATGAATGTTTAAATGGAACGAGAAAAATGAGGAAGTTTTAAACATTCTATTTCCGTTCGTGGCACTATGTTTCAAATTTATGAGATGTAAATAGCGTTCGAATTTAAAAAAAAAAAAAAAGCGTAACGTATTTCCTTAAATAAAAAAATTCATATCACCTCTATTATGTAGAAGAATGTATCGATACCGACTCATGGTTCGAACATGGATCTCTAGCCAACAAACAAGTGTTGAAGTGGATTGTGCTACTGAATTTCAAGTGACAAGAAATAGTGGATGTATAAATGGCCACAGAAGTCTGATGAATAGAGAGACGAGAGACATCTCCGGCCTCAGGGGGCTATCCCCCCAGGCTTTTATTCCCTTGGGGGGTTAGCGCCTGAGGCGCCCCAAAAAGGGGAATGCCGACGGGGCCGAAGGTATTTTTGGCCTTGCCGGACGCGTGTAGGCTTCGGCCCTGCGACCGGGCCCACCTTAAAAACGGCCTTGTGCCATATTCGTGCGTTGGTGGGACGCATCGATAAATACCAGAGAGACGAGAGACATGTGAAATAGATGTGAAATGTAACATTGCGAGTTAGTATTGTTTAGGATTCCAGACTCAGTATTCGGCATTGTACGAGAATGAAGAGATTTTTAAGTATCAGCCAAAATTTACCCCCACTTGTGGAACATTACAAAAGTGTCGACGAAGAATTAGTTTCGAACATCATAAAATGGGTGACGAGGAACCGTTTTTGAACTTATTGTGGACTATAGAGAAAAATACGTTCATTTTTGAACTTATACTCGGATTACAAAGAAAAAAATATATTCGTTTTTTAACTTATACGTGGACAACAGAAAAAAAAGTATCCTACCAGTAATAATTGAAATATGTAGCGGAGTACAAGGAAAATGGACGAACTGAAATCAATTATTGCATTGCAAAAACATCAGCAGAAGCTACTGTTGCAACTACAAAAAGACCAATATGAGCAACAAAAGAAACAGAAAGAATTACAATTACAACAACATATGGGGCTAATTGGAGCGCCAATCCTAACAAGAGGAACAACAACAAATGTTTTTCGAATTGTTAGTTAAGAAAACTACAGAGGAAAAAACGTAGGATTCATTCACATCAGACTCAATATTTATTGTAATAAAATTAATTACAAATTTGGCACAAGGCCTAAAAATGGAGGGGGAAGGCTGGTCTACACTATCCTAATCTCTAACTTAACTAGACACATTCACTGACCAATACATATCTCCAAATTAAAAAACACCAAAATACCTCAATTAAACATATCACTATCAAACTGCATTCACCAAAAACAACAATCACCAAAACAACATTAATGCTCCATGGACTTCTAAACTTAATCCCATATTTACAGAGTGAGGTGGGGAACAATTTAAAAAACTTTACGAATGCTATATACATGTTTATTTACAATCCCCTAAACGAAAGGATGAATAAAAATTATGTACAATATGATGGTTAGTATGGGGTCCCCCCCCACGTACTAAAACATGGCAGAAAGAGGGGTTAACCAGTCGAAAATTGTGTCGAAGAAGTAAAAATAAACAAATAGGATAAATAAATGGTAAAAAAATAAGTAAACAATAAACATGAAATAATATAAGCCCTCCATCGCACTCTTGGAGAACTCCAATTCCTGTCATCTAACAGAGGGGAAGGGAAGGGAGAGTAAAACAAAAGAAGGGGACAAAAAAGGGGGGGGCAATGACCTTGCATACTCTAGCTAAGTTAACTAAATTAGGAACAAACTAAATCAAAAATGGCCTAAAAAATTCTAACTTACCTGGGCTGGGTGGTCACGTCCTTCCGGTAACTCAAAATTCTTAAGTCCCTGGGATGTCCAAGCTGAAAATAAGGTTGGCTCCTACCACGCGACACAAGCGCGCAACAGTTACCCACCTTTCGCCAAACTCCAGTGAAGAGAGTCTCTTTCTCTCAGACCGGATTTTGACTTTAATTTGGTGTTTAAAAAATGCCACCAGGGTCTGAGAAGAAAAAGACTCGTCCTCGCAGAGCTCCTTCTTTCTGGTCGTCCAAATCACGACACGCATAACGCCGAGTAAGCAGAGAAACACATAATGTTCCTGTCTGTTCAACCTCGGTACCACATTGCTGCACACAGAACTGGCTTCCAGGACAAAAAACTTTCCATTGAGGATGCGGACCATGTAGCCTTCAAGAAGCTTGCACAACGGCCGTACGACCGGGCAGTGAAAGAAGGCGTGACTAATAGTCTCCTCCAAATCACCGCACCGGCCGCACTCAGGCGAAATAGCCTGTTGCGCTGCAAACAATTTCTTGCCGACCCAGAGGGCATTCCGAATGACCAGCCAGGTGAGGGAAGCCTCGTCATTATTGAGACACCTCATCCTGGGGGCCCAAGGCCACAGTAAGCGACCCTCCGCCTCCGTCACACCGAGCTCGCCAATCAGACCATCGCTAGCGGCCCCCCTGACTAAACAACGATATAATACCCTACTCGACAACGGCCGGCTCTCAGAGAGACCCGTCTGCAGCCGAGAGAGAACTTTCAAAGCATGCCGACACTCGCGATAGAAGGGGCATTCGCGTCTGGGCAACCGATGGGCCTCCCCATCTGCAAAATGCACACTTCTTAGCGACGGGAAAGATTGTTTAGCGTCTTCTTTCCAGACGCTTCCCGCCGCCGTGTCTCGTGAACACATCCGGTCTAGGAAAGTAAGACGCAAAGTATGGCGCCGTACCTCGACGTTAGGCACTCCTAGACCGCCTTCAGAAGGGTGAAGGTAACAGATCTCCCGTCGCACCAAAGGATGTCTCTTACCCCAGAGAAACTGGAAGAGAATCCTTTCCAGCTTGAATAGGATGGTGGGCGGGATAGGAAGCACTGGAAGTCGGTATACGGCTAGGGAGTAGATGTGCGAACTGCACACCTCTGCCCGTCCCTTAAGGGAAAGCCTTCTACGTAGCCACAACTCAGTTGCGGCTACGACCTTTTCCAGTACTTCCGACCAAATTTTCTCTAATTGAAGATCAGGCCCAAACCAGATGCCGAGTATCTTGCACGGACCGTCTTTCCAAATGAAGGGGCCGGGAAGAGCACAGCCTTTCCACGAGCCCAACCGCAAGCCGACAGACTTTTCGCGGTTAATCTTGGCCCCTGTTACAGCTTCGTACCTTCCGATTTCTTTGCTCACCTCCTCCACCTCGGCACTGCTCGTTACAAGCACGCTGACGTCGTCAGCGTATGCAGTGTACCTGGCTACCTGACTGGCGTCAGGTAACGTGAGGCCGCGTAGGACCGGGTTCGCCTTTAGCTTGCGCAGAAAAGGCTCTAGCGCAAGGATATATAGCATGGGCGATAACGGACAACCTTGACGAATCGATCGAGTCAGAGTGAAGGGCTCCGACCTTACCCCATTCACCTCCACCATGACTCCGGGGGACGCATAAAGGAGACGTATCCAGGTGCGAAAATCCACCCCGAAGCCGGCCGAAGACAAGACAGCCTCCAGAAAAGCATGGTCAACCCTATCAAAGGCCTTGGACTGATCTAAATTGATCAGCGTGGCATTTCCGTCGACTTTTTCTACGATCGTGCGGACCAGATGGAGACTGTCCTGGATAGTCCTACCCTTTACAGCACAAGTCTGTTCGGGGCAAATCAGACTAGGCAGGACAGTCTGCAAACGGTTTGCTAGGATCTTCGCCAAAATCTTTAAGTCAGTGTTTAACATCGTTAAAGGACGAAAGTTACTAATCCCATCCCCACCATGTTTGTTCTTACGTAGCAACTTCACTATACCCCTGGTGAAGCGTCTGGGTATGGTACCCTGCCTCATCCAGTTGTTATAGATGGTTGCCAGCAAGGGGACAAACATGTGCGACAACCTCAAGTACACTTCGTAGGGCAGACCATCAATTCCGGGAGACTTATCCAGCCCGACCGACTTCAGTGCAACCCGAATCTCCTCCTCCTTTATGCGCCCCTCACACCCAGCCGCTTCAGTCGCCGAAAGGCGAGGGAAGTCGGCAAGATAGGTGTCGAACTGAGCAGAACTCAGTCTGGGCTCCCTGGTGAAAAGCTTCAAGAAACACTGTCGGAACTCCCCACAGGTGGCTTCGTTTGTAGTTCGACGTTGCCCCTCCGGCGATGTGACACTGGCGATATGCCGATCTGTTGCATGCCTGAGTTCCTCGGCCCGTAGTTCCTGGGCCATATTCGTCGCCTCGCAGGACATTCTTTTTAACCTAGCCCTAACTACCAGAGCTTGGTACTCTTTAATTTGCAAGGAGGCCAGCTCGGCCTTAGCAACGTTAACTTGCCCACTATCTCCCGCCAACACCGCCCTATCTAGCTTATCCTTAATCGACCTTTGCTCCGCTACCCTGGCTGACTTGAGTCTCCTACTATAGTCAGCAGCAAAGGATCTAATGCTATCTTTAAGGTTAGCCCACCACCTATTACCCATAATAGCCCCCGTCAATTCCCGCTTTATCGTTAGTTCTAGCTGGTTCCGGAAGTCAGCCTCCGCCAAAAGGGAAAGGTTGAACTTCCAGTAACCAGACATCCTACATCTAGCCTTATCTAACCTAATCGACACACATAAAAGTTTGTGGTCGGAATTTTTATACGGCTCGAAACTTGGACCACCTAAGTCGACTCGCTTAACTAACACTCGGTCCAAATAGCTATAAAGCTGGGCCGAGGTGCCCCTTCCGGTCCAAGTCCAAACTATCTTATTTGGATGCCTTTCGCGAAATTTGTCCACCAGATTAAATCGCTGGACAAAATCACGAAAATATCTGGCATCCAAGGAGTTAGTACCCGTACTAATAGCCCCTCTATCTAAGTTGGGATCAAGGACGGCGTTCCAATCTCCCACTAAAATTACCCGCTTTGACGGAACAACGTACGGCTCGATGCGCCGGAAAAAGGCAGGAAGCTCACTGGTAACATTGGGTCCATAAACCCCAATCAATCGAAACGCCTTATCCTTTATGGTAACGTCCAGAATACAAAGTCTGCCCGCCGGATCTGAAAGAACAAGATCACACGAAGCGCCCAGACGTCTACTTACCAGCCAGGTGACACCTCTGGAACGACCATCAAAGCATGCTGAGAAGGACAAATAGCCCCTCGACAGAATACCTTCATGGAAGTTGGAGTCAAAGTGAGTCTCCTGTAAACAACATATATCAATGCCGCGACGCTGGAGGTATAAAAGTAATTGGGATCGCTTAGAATCCGACCTCAGGCCGCGGCCATTTAAACTAGCCAACCTTAAATCCATCATGAAAATTACAGGGGTTGAGTGCCCGGACTAAACATGGCTGGGGTCAGGACTCCGACGGTCTGGCTCATGGATCCTGTGGCCATCTCATTATTGATGGCTCCGTCATGAGCGAGACCCCCGACGTCCCGCGGATAAGTTAGTTTTAGGGCCCTATAAAGGGAGGGGTGCAAAACAACAGGGACCCTCCCAACAAGACCTTTACATGAGGTGATATCGTCTTTGAGAAGTGAAATAGGGCCGAGGGCCTCGTTCGCTTCGCCGAGCATTTTTATAACACCTTCCGACCCTCGGCCCTTTCGAATGACGGTGGTGACCCATGAGTTCGGGAAATTTTTGGGGTCCTCCACATTACGACCATTAACTTCCTTGAAGTTGTGGAGGACCCTCAAATCTTTCAAGAGTTGCGGCTGGACCTTGTGAAGACGATCCAGAGCCCTCTCATCCACCAGGCAGATGTTTATTCCGGTATGATGGCGAGGTTTTTCCCTTTTTTTTTTTGGTGTCTTGGGACCTCATCCCCCGAACTGTCGATTGATGAGCTCCGCTGCCGTTTCTTTGGTATGGTGATGAAGATGATGCTGCTGTTACTGGTGGCGATGGTTTGGCTGGAGGTGCCTCTAACGGCAGCGGAGGGGGATGGGTCCCTTTTTCCTTGGTACTAAAACTGACATGAGAGGTGGTGGCATGGATCTTTGGGTTGGTGTGGTTGGTGGTGGTCGAATGATTCTCGGCTGTCTTGGTGATGAAGGGGTGGAATGAGGGGGCTCTGGTCGTGGAGACGATTTCCGCTCCTGGTCCAACCGCTTTTTAAATTCTAAAAGTTTTTCGAACTTCTCCCGGCCTGGGCTGAAAGATCTGACCTTGGGAGGAGTGGGCTGTTTAGGTGGGGTCTTGGGTGGGAATTTGGTTTTTGGGGATGATTTTTGTGCATAAGAAGAAGGAGAGCTGCTGCTGTTGGACTTGTTTTTTGAGGGGGGTGGACTGTTGGTGCCCACCTGGGACAACTTTTGGGAGTGAGGATCCTCAGGTTGGAGCTTCCTCCCACCTTTTCCCACAGTCAGCCACTCGGCCCCCGCCTCTTCGGAATTAACCGTAGGGGACGAAGGGGGAGTGGGGATTTTTTTACCCGCTGGTGTGGGCGAGACTACGGGAGCCTCCTTTTCCGTGTTTGTTGTAACAACAGGTGGGAGGGTGCCATGTTTGTGGTCGGGCTTTTTCGGGGCCTTCTTTCCCGGGCAAACTGCGGAGAGGTGACCAATCTCGCCACAGTGCCAGCAGGCGGGTTTCCTTCCTGACACAATGACAGGAAGCCTGCGCCCTTCCACCTCCAACCAGTTGGGAACGGAGTAGAAGGTTTTCATATCTAACATAATGTCGAACCTCCATTCCCCAGGCATTCCGTCATGTGTTGCTGAGACGATGTCGCCAAATTGTAGCATGTATGCTGCTAAATTTGCGTCTCTTAGGAAGCTAGGGACCTCGTATATTGATACCGTGGTCCGCCGTCGCCCCATATATTCAGTTCTGAAGAAGAATTCTTTATTCTCGAGGGGTTTTCTTGTTAAGGCGACGGCTTCTTCAATGGTCGGTAGCAATACATCCCAGAAAGCGTAAGAGGTACCAGCTATTATAGCTTGTGCCTTTACGCCCAGGCTGGAAATTTGACGAAGGACCATGTCTTTGGCGGGTTTAACGATTTTACGTGACCGTTTCTCCACAACAAAGACACCGTTCTTTTTTTTTTTTTTTTGGTCTTGCCTTACTTCCTCCAAATTGAACTGAAGGCCATGCTCCTGCACTTCGCTGGAGATGACCTTTGCTCGCTGGAGCAAGTCGTCGACGTCGACCTGAATTTTCGGAGGGGCTGTCCAACTGTTTTCGTTTTTTTCCTTTTCATTTTTGTTAGGTGACTTGTCATTTGTGGCATTTTTGTCAGGGGTGGGTAGTTTTTTTTTGTTTTTTTTTAGGCGATTTTTTTGGGGTAGTTTTTTTTTTTTTTAGGCGATTCGTTCACATCAGACTCTATCGCGAATTTCATTAGCGAATTTATTTATAATTCTGACGAGGGGATAACTTTTCAGTCGTATTATAGAAGATACGAAGGAATCTTTAAAAAGGATTGTTCACATTGGAATGACGAAAAGAAAGTCAGACTATTAGTAAAGAAACTGCCCACCGCTGAACACGAAAAATATGTAAATTTTATTTTGCCAAAAAAACCAGGCAAAATAAATTTTGAGGAAACTATTGGAATACGAACAAAAATTTTCAGAGACAGAACTTCATAATTCAATGCGTGATGGAACTGTCTAAATCTAGTAAAATGTGACGACGTCGATTTTGTCACCTATGCAGGAGTCGTCAATCGAAAATGTGAGAAATTTAAGTTAACTCATTTAACTTCCGACTCATTTAAATGTCTGATATTCGTTCAAGGCTTGACTTCAAACAAAGACGCAGAAATAAGATCTAGGATTTTAACTAAACTAGAAATGTAATCAAAATTAACTCGCCAAAATGATAGCTGAAGAATGTCAGCGTATGGTGAATTTAAAATAAGACAGCGCTTGGATTGAGGAGTCATTTCACAAATACATAGCGTCCGATCATCTAAGGAAAAATATAAACATTTTTCAACTCGCAGCGAAAAAGAAAAAATTACAATGATCACCCCTTCAATACCTAATACTTGCCACGGTTGTGGTGGTAATCATTTTAAAAATGACTGCTTAAAAAAAAAAAAAAAAAGAAAAAAAAAAAAATGCTACTAATGTGGAAAAATAGGACATAAGAGTACTTGCTGCAAATCCAAAAAATGGTTGGGAAATAAAAAGTATATCAACAAAGTAAATACATTGGGTAAAGTCGACAAGCGAAAGGAAAAAAATAAACAAGTTTTCGAACGAAACACCTCCGAAAAGAAAAATTGTTTTTCTCAGGTTTAACAATATAAAAATAAAATTACAATTGAATATAGGATCCGATATTACTATAATTAATGAAAAGACTTGGAAAAAACTGGGTAAACTTAGTTTATTGGCTTCGAAAAAAGTTTACGTGGTGTGTCAGAAAGAAAATTAAATTTTTTTTGGCGAGTTCGCCAGTAACATTTCTTTCGTGGGGAAAAATAAAAAAAACTCTTGTACTTGTGCTAAAAAAACAAAACAGATTTATTCCGAACGGATGGTATTGACTTATTCGATCTTTGGGACCTGCCAATCAATTCGTTCTGTAACCAAGTAAATAATATTACGGCAATAGAAAAATACAAACCTGAATAAAAAAGAAAATTCCCAGAAGTTTTTTTTTTTTTTTCAGAAGGACCTGGGACGTATACAAAAGCAAAGGCGAAAATGCAACCCCAGTATTCAGACTGAAAAGCAGTATACCTTTTGCTGCCTTAGATCTGATCAATAAGGAATTGGAAAGGCTAGAGAATTTAGAAGTCATTTCCGAAATAGACTACTCCAAATGTGAAGATGAATAACAAAATCTGCATATGTACCGATTTTTCAACGGGGCTTAATGATAGTTTTAAAAATTATAATTACCCGTTACTATGTCCGGAAGAAAGTTTCGCCAAACTAAATGGTCGGAAAATTTTTTCCTTAGTCGGACTTGTTGGATACCTACCATCAAATATTGGTAGAAAAGTAGGGTTCGAAACTACTATCAACACTCATCAAGGGCATTTAAAAATCGGAGAGGGAGGAGTCGGATGAAAAAGGTTGCAGAAATCATACCAAATCCAAACACTAGACATGGAACGTCGCCGGCGAATTGGTGTTCGCTAGAAAAATTAAATCCGTGTTCAACTAGATACAACCTGAATGAAAGGCGCAAACACCAAAGAATATCCATATTAATAAATATTTTAACCCGGGAGAAAAAGTATTCTTCAATATGTAGCAAAAAGTAAAAGGACTACAGAGTTTTTAAGTGTGGAAACAACACTGAAAAGATATAGACTCCAGAATGAGTCGGTTCAAAAGGGGAGGTGTTATGTAGAAGAATGTATTGATACCGACTCGTGGTTCGAACACGGATCTCTAGCCAACTAACACAAGTGTTGAAATGGATTGTGAGACGAGAGACGTATGCGAAATAGAAATGAAATGTAACATTGCGAGTTAGTATTGTTTAGGATTCCAGACTCGGCATTCGGCATTGTACGAGAGTGAAGAGATTTTGATGTATCAGCCAAAATTTACCCCTATTCACGGAACATTATAAAAGTGGTGACGAAAAATTAGTTTCGAACATTATAAAACTATTTATTTAATTTTGTTGTCAAACATTTAAGACATAAACATTGGTAAATAGATTTTTATAAATTAGTTGATCCCGATCAGTTTCCTCTTTTTGACCATCATTAGGGTATATTTAATTCAAGAGCGTTTACGTTTGAAGATGCTTTTATATTATGAAATGATTTATGCAATATGCTGCTGTTTTATTTCATTTTACTTATTATTATACAATTCCTTTAGTTTATTTTGGATTTTGCACCGTAAGCACTTCATCTCTAATTACTGGTACTTCAAAAGAAAAATATTGTACTATAACATACTAATACCCATACATTGTTCAGTATTATGTTTGTAGGATTTTTCTATGTGGGTTGCTCGCTTGCTCTTAAAAGTATGAGTTTCATCCTAAAAGTCTAAACTCCGGCCCCTAAAGATTGATAAAATAAATAAAACTATAAATGGATAGATAAAAAAATTGTGAAATATAACTATAGCAAAAAATTAATCTTGACATTTTTTTCTTTTTGTGGAAAGGTTGACAATTGATTGAACATCAAGAAATCCCTGTTTGTCAAAGTCAGAATAGAATCAGAATTTTGATCCCATCTTGATTATGCCAAATATAATCGTATAAAACGGTTGCATGGACTTGATGGGTTGTATTAAATAGTGAAGATGGACACAAATCCAAAGATCTCATTCAAGGATATTTGAACATTATAACCGATCATTCATTTTAGTTTTATGGAGTGATTTTTTTCTTCGTGGAACTGTACTTGACTCTTATGGCCTTGTTGGTTGGGGTTTGGAGTGTTACAACATACAAAGAGAAAAAGCTTCATTTAACACAAGACAAACAAGGAACATCTAATAATTAAACAATTTTTATAAAACAGAAATGTCAACTTGGATTTGAATGTTCAAAAGTTCTCCTTTGTGAGTAGTAAATTTTCGAAGTGGTGGAAAGTCAGATATCAAGAAGCAGGGTAAAGGAGGAGAATGTTTTTAAAGAGTACTTATTCCTTTTTTCTTTTCTTTTCTTTCTTTCTTTCTTTTATGGTCAGGTAGTAGAACTAGCAGAGAGGTAGTTTCGGCTCTTAACTCGAGGGCGGACGTCACTTCTCTCCTGGTTATCGCGTCTTCGTTCTTTCTTGTGTCTCCTTTTGTCCTCACTGATCTGGTTCACAGAAAACCTGGGTATTTATCTCTTTCCACCGGCTCCAAATTCGCTACTCGAAAATCCTTCTAATTTTGGCGCGACTGCTTCCCATTGGCTACTTTACATTTTATTATTTTTCTTTTTTTCTGATTTTTAACCGGATGGATGCGTGGAGCCTTATGCGTGGCGACGCGTTTATTCATTTTGTATCAGGCAGCCGACGAGCCAATATCCGGTTGGGAGCTTTTTGTTAATTCCTAAATCCCCACACTCTTCAATAGTTCAAACGAGAGCACTTACTCTCTTTTACCGCACTGACAACCTCAGGGCAAACATGGGCATTGATCAGGTTTGAAAAATATTAATTTAATTTGACACTATATATCCATATTTGTGATTTTAAAAAAATGTTCAATGCGTATTAATGAAGACAATGAAAGGCAAGCTGAAAATTGTAATTTTGAAGTATAACACCGTGAGGCACTATAGACGGGCTTAGCTCTACTGAGTGCATATATGAGTGAAAGTATGCGCGTTCAGTTGTATACATGTGTATGGTTGTAAGATGACCGTTGGTATACGTATGTGTGTGTCCATATAGGTGCCGAGACATATTTGCGTGGGAATCACTGATTAAACCCTGCTAGTATAAAATGCAGATGTCAGATAAAAGTGGATCAACGACTTAAAAAAATATTATCCACACCTCCTTAGGGTCTCTTGGAGACTGGTTGTTAGCCAGCATGTTTATTTACAGCCTTTTGTGTGGCCAGGGTCCGAAAGTGGGAATGTTCGCCTCTGCATGTATACAAGAGGGTCAGTCAGAAGAGTGAGTCTGCTACTAGGAAGGTAAGAGGCAGACGTGGAAGAATACAGATACAGAAGAGATGTGGGGACTAGATAAATAAAAACAATCTGCTACAAGAAGGAGTAAGAGACAGACGCAGAGGGTATACAACCAGAGGAAAGATAGATGCACAACTGATACAGAGATGGGCTGAGAGAATTGATATAGAAGATATAGGAGGAGCACAGAGAGAGAGAGACACACACACAAAAGAGACTTGGAAGCACTGATAGCTGGGACCACTGATACAGAGACCCGAAAATCAATTTTTTTTTTTTTTAGTAAAGAGAACTACGTAGCCAAAAATGAGGACCCCACAAACCGTCATTTTTTGTCACTCGAACTTCTTCCTCCTTTTTAAAACATGAAAATTGCCGTAGTATAGTTTTCATTTTTGCAACTTATCATAAACGTTGTCATCTTTCATGTTTCATTATTTTTACTTAGTGTAGCTTTATAGTCGCAATGAAAATTGATTTGGAATTTGTTTGAAAATAGAAAATGTATATAAGCAATTATATAAAAAAAATACCCGTCCTCATAATTTTCTGGTCAAACTTTACTCGACAAAATGCTGACGCCGTCACTGTTGCATTCATATTATATCCATTACCTTAAAAATCATTGGATGATAATGACAACAAAAGATATTGTTCAAAAGGGCGGTAATGGGGCAGAATCCTAAGAGATTTGGATTTAGGGTAAAGTCTTTTGTCAATAGTATAAGTGCAAAATTCTACTAATCGTAGCCAACCAAAAACATGTTTGCTGCCCCGCTTAACCTTTAGAAGTCGATACACAT
Organism: Sepioteuthis lessoniana; assembly: GCA_963585895.1. Lineage (NCBI taxonomy): Eukaryota > Metazoa > Mollusca > Cephalopoda > Myopsida > Loliginidae > Sepioteuthis > Sepioteuthis lessoniana. Next base: position 80,872,750 of record OY757916.1, on the reverse strand, counting down.
TTTTATTAACATTACAAGTGTAATTATAGCTTTTTGGTATTTTAGGTTTTAAGCAAATGGATAACATCTTCGGTGAATGGGAAAATAATTTAGTACGCTTCTTATTTCAGAACATTGTGTGTATAAGAGAGTGTGTACTCCAAAATTTTAAATGTATCATTGCTTCGAATCTCAATTCGTTGAATAGCAGTTAAATAAGTCATATACTGATCCATGATGACACGTAAACCTATGTGTTAATCTTATGAGAAAGAGATTTAGCTACATACCCGGTGTGTGGGTGACAAATGTTCTCCTGCAAATAGGCATGAAGTATGAACGCCATAGTCTGTATCCTGTAGAAACAGTTTGACATTTTAAACTATAAATAATACAATTGTAGTTTCATTGAAGACAGGCACAGCAGGCATCTGCGCCACACATTTTTCATCAATGCGTGAAAGCGAGTATATTCAGGATCGGTAGATATTAGGATAATTAATTGTGTATAAAAGCAAAACTATAACCGCCAATATCATAACCACCGCCACTGCCATCACTAATATTATAACGATTACCATCATCATCATCATGAATTATACAAAGATCATTTCGAACAACTTTCTTCAGTTTCTTAAGAGGTGCTCTTAGCGTAATGTTTATTGTCGTAGGAAATCGCTGGCCTGAATTCAAATCCTGGACGGTGCTGTTTGCATTTCACTTTTCGCTAATGCCCTTGGTAAAGGCATGAATCCCTCTCTTCTCCCTCTAATCATGGGTAAATAGTAGGACTGAGCTCTTCAGCCTTGGTTTGGCAATCAGTCTAGAAGGAAAACTCTGCACTCAAACCAGCTTTACTCTACCGAAAAATTGACCCAATGTGTCACATCTTTCTCGTTGCGAAGAGTTTGGGTAAATATTTACATACTCTTCTCGGTTTTGGTTTTCAAAACATTTCCGTCGCCCTTTGATCTTCATCCTATAGCTATACAGTAGCCAAATCATTAGAAAAAAGACAACAAAGACGAAGAAAACTGGTCTGCAGTATTATTACTAAGAACATTAATTTTAGTTTGACGACGGACGGATCGGTGATTTTCTTTTCTTTTTTTTTTTCTTTTTGGCTAGAGGCATTTTGCAAAAAGCTAACAACCCGATTTTCATTTTGTTTGAACTCTTGTTTCATTCGAAATATTGTTTGAGGAGAAAAAGAAAGATTTTTTTTCTTTTTCTTCAGTTAAATCGCCTGAAACCTTCAACTGCACGAACAGACGGCAGGTTTCGAGTGAAGCCTAGCACTAACATTTTTGTCGATGCGACTGACGACCTGTCACGCCTCAGTGCTTCGTTTGTTCTATGCCTGACCGACCGCTATGTCTAGTTTTCTGTTCTTCTATTTGTATTTATGGCCAAAACAGTGTATTCACGCCTCTACATCTACAGTCACATGATTGGCTTTCATTGGACTAAATTGGATAATGAAGAGTTGCATTAGCAAATACCACCACGTAAAACCAACTCGTTGGATATATCACAGAAACCCTCGTCTTAGAAATTTGAACAGAACCAACATTAATTTTTGATAAAGACAATTCTCATTCTGACGAGAACAATATATTGCATTATATGCTGTTTCAACCATCAATTTATGGAGCTATCTCAAAAAAGAATGATATGAGATTAACTGTGATGTTAGTTGGATAACAATGATGCTGTGGATAGTTGAGTTTTCTTTCTGTTCGTCGATAAGAAAATAAATAAATCACGGATGACAAAGAAAAAAATGCTTTGATTCAGCCAAAAGAGATAATGACAAAACAAAGACAGAAAAAGAAAGAATTGTTTGTCGGGAATTTTATTTTAGGTAAATTTTCTTAATGTGGCATTATGTGGGCATGATAAGTCAAAACGTACAACATTGGTCGACACAATCTTTTTGGTTTCACCAACAATCCAGGTCGGATAGAGTTTCCTGGAATAAAGCTTCCAACGTACTAATTTCGTCCTTTAATTTGCCCGTCATGTCTAGGATCAAAGGTTCCCAGGCTCTTTTTTGAAAACTAGAGACTGAATGCATTGCTAAAAACTGGATATCCGCTGGAAACTTTCACACACACACACACACACACACACACACACACACACACACACACACACACACACACTCTAAGTTAAAATAGCATAGACTCAGTCAACAGCGCTTGTTGACTGTCAGTTTTTCGCCTATGGTAGATGTCTGATGATCGCAGAGGCGAGAAACTAACAGTCACCAAGTGCCCTTGAGTCTGTATTTACGCAATTCTAAAAGATCTGCAAATACTCTATTAGTGATATTGAGCATTCTTTATTTATAAATATAGCAGGCTACATTATTAATATATATATATATATATATATATATATATATAATATATATATATATGTGTGTGTGTGTGTGTGTGTGTGTGTGTGTGTGTGTGTGTGTGTGTGTGGATGTAGATGTATGCGTTTATATTATATATATATATATACATATATAAACATATCTATACGTTTTCATTTTTGTAAATATATGTGAATATGTAAATATCTAAATGTACAGATAACTTTCTCTTCCCAAGCATATCCATACAAAATCCACACATATATTTACATACAGAAATATATATTTACAAAAGAGACTTATATTAGACGTATATAAATCTGCACTAAAATGCTTTCGTATTGAAATAATCTTTTCTCAGACTCTCCTAATTCAACAAAGCATTTTGCTCTTGAAATAGTTTAACGTCATAAATTACATAGAAATTTTAATAAGTAATTTATATAAATTATTGATCAGAAACGTTCGATCAACTGGAAGATTTTCTTCCAATTTCTTCTCGTCGTTTAACTGAAATGCATCATTAATAAGTACTTTTTAAAACTGTATTTTTTCGATATTTACATTTTCGATATTTATATTGCTTTATATTGTATTCTTTTGTGTTGTTTTTCAACATATTTTTAAAACAGCTGAATCAGTAAAAATTTATTATTCAAAAATCACATAAGGGATTTTTCTCTTTGATCAAGTCTTCCTGGTGTCTGTCAGTAAGTTGCCTAAAGTCAGCCGGCTGAAAGTAGAAAACGTATGAAAAAAATTGAAAGGAAGCAGACGTTAAGGAATAGAAAAATAAGAAGAAATCGATTTTTTTGTGCTACGGAAATTAATTTAGCTACGTGCATAATCATCTTAGATAAAAGGAGACTCAGGTTCAGTAGTTGTTTTCATAAACAAGGAAAAGACTGTTGTGATATTTTTTTCTTTTCTTTCCTTCTGTGGCTTAAAGTAACGTCAAGGATTTATTTTAGGAAAGAAGTATTTTAAGATCATTTGCATAAAGAACTGTAATTTTTTAGATGAATCGAATAGATTTTTAAAGGAAGAAAAAAGAAAAAGAATTTTTTTAATAGTGGACGTTTGAGATTTGCATTATGTCAATTGTATTCCGCTCAAACATTTGAATAAACGATCTAACTGAGGCTGTTTGTGTTCACTTTGCCTTAGGAAAGGCATAAATCTATCTCCTCTTTCCCTATCTATGGCTAAAATAGTAGAGCACGGTGGGATCTTTAGCCTGAGTAGGGTAACCTGTCTTGTAGAGAGACAATTCTGAATTCAATCTCCCTGCCAACATGTCATGATAAAGCCTATGACTCCTCATGGCTTACAGAGCTTGCAGGAGGACATGAGTATCCCCCATTAAACTTGTGGATGAAATTGTGTCATAATACCCAAAGGACAAATAATATCAAGATCTTGCTCAAGTACTTTTAAAAGTATGGATTAGGAAAGCAATTATCATCCTCCAAATTATCAGAGCATTGTATTATAAAAATATTTTAGATAAAATGGTAAGGAATGTGGATGATTGTGCAGCGCAAAACTCAGAGAAAGTGTGTTTTCAGAAGTATTTAGCATTGGAAAACTAGCCTTTAGCTTGACTTAAACACCAGCTGTAAAGAGCAAAAATCTGACTCACTGCCGGTGTCTTCATCGTACACCCTCCATCAGATGAATAATTATCAATTGCTTGGTTAGCTGATACCCCCTCCCCCCAACAGAACAAACAAAACAAAACAGACTGGCTATTAGATATAATTAGCATCAAATAAAGAGATCAATATTTATATTATGTCGGTACTGCAAGTTTTGAAGTAAACAGATATATTGATTCTTTGATTAAAATATCATGTTGCCCAATTATGAAAATCAGCATTTGAATTTCTAGCTTTTACCTGAGCTCGAATACCAACAACATGGGTCAGAAATGTTTATTAAGTTTTACTTAGCCTATAAAATAATGCCATAAGTGGAACATCCGTGAAAATCAAACTCGACACATTCGCAATAGTTTCTAGCTTGCTAGCCATAGTTCCACGGCATGAGTCTTGAACTCTTCAAAGCTTTATATAGTCCTAAACAAGGCATCAATAGTAGGATGTTCAATGAAAATCAAATTCACTAGCAAAGGCTTGTGAAACTCAGATACTCATTATCGCTCAATTACGGGCATTCAACATGCGCCGAAGGGAAACATGCAAGTATCTCAGACATCAATCAGACTCTAAACATATGTGAACAGTGGTAGATCGATAGATACGAAACGAGATAGATATGCTAATAACTTAGGCTGATAAATATTGACAATTGTACTCCCATCGATATCATGTCAAGATAGCGAAGGAGTGAACTCGCACGATAGGTTGTAGATGGACTGAGCAATCGATCGATATATAAATCAATAATAATGTAAATAAGGACAAAGTGATCGACAGATGCTTAGATCGAGTGATATCGATGTGCAGTCAAATTGAAAACACCTCAAGTAGTAATACACAAAACCCGTATCATTGTTGTTACTATTATTAGAAAATTCAATAAACATAATCTTCTTAATCTGAACTAGTTGCGACTCAGATGAATCAATGTCGTGGCATTTTGCATGAAAAAAAGGAAAGGAAGAAAAAAGTAAATGAACAATCAACACCAATAAAATGCACTAGCCAGACCCCACCAAAAAAAAATAAGCGACGTATTCACTCATAAAAGTGGTAAGTTCATATCAGGAGAACAACAATAACGACAATAACAACAACAACAACAACAACAACAACAACAAACGCAAGAGACATGATCAGTCCAACAACAGATTCGACTAATTAAACATCAATTGATGGGACAGACTGAACAACTGTAAGAAGAAAAAAGTCCAATTAAAATCATGAAACTCTTCGAATTACCCCATTATAATGGCTTCCTTAGTTATTTAATAAACTTAGCTTAGTTGTGGCACAAGGCCGGAAGTGTGGGGCACCCAATAAGTATTGAACTTACCAACAATGGTCTGATAATACAGCTTGTTAACCATTACATCACGTGGGGTGTCCGGCGTAAAGCTTTCTTTTTATATACAGACCGAACTTCTAAATGGTAACCCTCGAACAAATTTGCATATATGTTGGTATAATAATGAAACCAGTTATAAGTTTACATGCTTTTGAATAAAATTTCAATAATTTTCTCGCCTTTCATAATATATGAGATTAGTTTAGGATCTCATAGAGTTAGTAACAGTATTGGTTGATAGATTGATTAACTGATTTAAACGGCATATCAACTCGTATATGGTTATTTTATGCCTTGAGGTTCAGGAATCACGTTATTTGTACATTCATATTTACATTTTTGCGTTGAAGTTTCTTAAGAGTTTTTTTGCACACGGGTGAATTGAGTACAAATAATTTTCAAACTAGGTCTATTTAACCCATAGATAAGACCCTAACCAGTATTATCACTCTTGGTCAAAGTGGACTTGGGAGTAATACCAATAAAAAGGTACTTCCCACTAGCCAAATCTCCAGAGTTGGGACCCTGCAATCAGATGCAGTTTTGTTTTATACACGGGACATCCAATTTTTTTAGCAAATTCTAAGTCTCGTTGACTGGGTGTTTGGTAACTGCAATTTGAAAGATTTTTAAACATATTTACAACCTATATACAAATTAAGAACAAATCAAACAAAGCTTTTTATTAATTTTTACTGGGCTTATTATTATGTCCCCTGGGACACAGTTGTAAAATTATTTTAGATTTATTTGAATGAGAGCTAACAAGTATAATCTCTCCGACATTTTTTTTCGGGTAGATGTAAGCATTTCGAGTTTGAACAAGGTGTACTTTTAATCGTGAAATAAAAAATATACAACACCGAGATTCTGGTTTGATGAAAATTATTGAACAATATCCCTAATTTTTGTATATTAAAATTTTAGTGCTATTTGTTTATCCGAAAAGCAGTTAAATTTTTGGAGCTTTCTGTGAAAAATAAAACATGACCAGTGGGCCAATGAAGTATTCTTAACATGATTGGTCAGACACAATATCGTCTTCGCCGGACTCATAAAATTCTTCTGATAACAACATGAACTACTTGAAAGCTGATATGATCAGATCAACAGTGTGACGTAGAAAAGAACACTTACCGAAAATACATCCTGAATCCGCCCTAAAATTAAACTAGAAAAATGGTAACTGAAGAAACATTAAAATGCATTTTCTATTTCTCCAGAGAGTTATTAGGTGGAAAAAAAAGGAACCAAAATAGAAGATATAACCCATCTGCTTATAATAGCACATCTGAAACTAACTAGTGCTCCACGGAAGCAATATATATATATATATATATATATATATATGTATATATATATATATATATATATATATATATATATATATATATATAAACCCTTTACACAGGTTAGTAGTAGCTATTTAGAAGCTACCCAGAAATGTTTTAATATAGTCTAGAATTTTATCGCAAATTTCATATCAATGTCATAATAATTCATTTTGATTTACTTTTCAAGCACCAAATTTTTAAAATTACAATCAACAAGTAATTGATAATTATTATAAATTTTTGTGTGACTAAGATAAATTTTTTAACTAGAAATTTCTGCATTGTAAATATGAAGAAAATTATTTTACATTTATATAAAATGGAATATTGTTAATTTCATATGTACTAGACTGATCCCATAAAAGTGAAGGATAGCATAATCGTTATTGAAACAGGATTTGTAAAGAGGGTTCGACTTTTATCTGGGGGTGCATATGTCAATTTCCCATTAATTTCCTTGGGAAAAAAATCCGAACAAACAAACAAGACATGAATCCATCTCTTCCTGAACGTAATAAAGGCGGGGGATGCTGGCTAATATGAAAATTATTATTCTGGAAAACAGAAGCGAGAAACCAATTTTCGAATTTGTGCTACTTATGCTCATTTAGTTCTTATTCCTTAGGAAAATGAATGAATCCATATCTCCCTGCATTCAGTATATGTATTCTATTTTGTAATAAAGATTTCCGCCGTAAATTGAGGTGTCGTATGTTTTACTAGTTATCATTATGAAAAACAGAATCGGCAAACCAATTTCGAATTTCATTTGAAGTAGCTTATAATCATTTAACGCTAGCGCCATTGAGAAAAGCAAGACTTCACATCCGTGTAATCTGTTCCATTTCCAAATATCTTAACTGAAATGTTTCGATCATCGACAGAGGAGAGTGAGAGCGTAAATATACTCCTTTCTTACAACTGTCCTCCAGGCAGTAATAACTATAAGAGATGTAACTTCCATTGCCAGACTTGATGATGTCTATATAAAGAAACTGACCCTTATGGAAATCCTCGCACAAAAAGGTGTCATGAGCAAGGTACTAAAATGCATTCGGTGATGAGGCTTCAGTTCTGGAGTTCTGGAGAGTGTGGAGTACCTCTTTATTTCCATTGCTCGCAGGTCAACTCTGACCAAGAGTAATATTAACTATTGGTCAAATAGATCAGTTTGCAAATTATTAGTATTAGATAAGGATACTTGAAGCCATATAACTGTATACAAATTATCTGTATTATATAGGAATATTTGATACCATTTAATGGCGTGAAAATATGATTATTATTATAAAAGAGGAATAGTTATTTGAAGCCATATATAGATTATTAGTATTAAGAGTAGTTATTTAAAGCTATAAGTATTATTATTTACAAATCATTATTATTATTATTTACTCGAAACCATATAATTGCTCAAAGAAAGATTGGTTTCAACACTAAACACCCCAACGAGATTTTACATAAAACAACCAACCCACCGACCAACCAACCAACCAACCACTGAAAGGAAACAATAAGTCTTGCTCCGAGTTAAAGCATTCCCTTTTTTCAGGACTGTTCATATTTGATAGATTCGTAGTTAGAATTTTGGTCCCTGGTTAAAGCGAAAGATATTATGCCCTGTCTAATATGCTTCATAATTATTGAAAATAACAATGCCCTTTGGAAAGATTCACCACTAACACTCCCACAGTCGCTATCGGAAACATAGACAGGAACATACATTTTAATTCAGTAAATACCCCCTTCCCCACAAAAAGCAACAACCAAGACCCCCCACCACCAAAAAGAAAAAAACAACAAAAAAGAAACAACAAATAAACAAAAAACAAAACGAACTACATACTAATCCCAAGTCTATATTATAACGATCTGATTTTTGTACGTATATTATAATAGAGCAAAAATAGGATATTGTAGCGATATTTCTGTAAGCGATGACATTAAAATATTTCTACTTAGAGTATAAAACAATTTCCAATCCAATTTGCAACTTAATAATAACAATTTCTAATAGTTAACCAGAAAAAAAAACTTATTAGCTTGTGAACTTCACTGTTCGAGTGGCTCACAGAACGAAACTGAAGGAGAGCGAAAAACTGATGAGATACTTGGACTTTGCCAAAGAATTAGAACAGTGATGGAGCAAAAAGGTGACAGTGATACCAATGATTTTCGAAACCGTTGGAACATTCCAAAGAACCTGGAAAAAAGAATGGGAAAGCTGAAGATATGTGGAAGGATTGAAACCATCCAAACCACAGCACTACTGAGATCGGCAAGAATACTGAGAAGAATCCTGGAGAAATAGGGAGACTTGCTGTCATCTGGACACCAGTAAAAACCATTTGCTAGTTATGTTGAGAAAACTCATAAATAGTGATATGATAATGATAACAACAACAACAATATCATCAAAAAAAGAGAAACTGCCGAATAGTAGACTTTGCCGTTCCGGCAGACCACAGAGTGAAAATAAAAAAAAGCGAAAAGAGAGATAAGTATCTTGACCTTGCTAGAGAACTAAAAAAACTATGGAACATGAGGGTGACAGTGATACCAATTGTGGTTAGTGCAATTGGGACAATCACCAAAGGATTGGTAAAAAGAAAAGGAAAACTTGGAAATAAGAGAACAAGTAGAGACCATCCAGATTACAGCATTTTTAAGATCAGCCAGAATACCGAGAAGAGTCCTAGAGACTTAAGGAGACTTTCTGTCACTCAGACTCAAGTGAGAAATCATCAGCTGATGCTCGTAGGAAAAACTCTCAAAGGAGTAAATAATAAGAATGTTGGTGGTTATGTTTGCATTCTCAATATAGGGTTATAAGTGATATTGTTACGATGCTTTTTTTAACATATTGGGACAATTTTATGGCTTATAGACTTCTAATACCATATGCAGTATCTTATCTAATTCCTTATCTGATGCGTACCAGCTGTTTGCAACTCGTATGATTTCATATTCCGTTGAACTCAAAAGGAACATAACAAAATTAGAAACAACACACTTCTATAAAACGTTTGATTCCTTATCAGACAAATATGTTATTTATCCGTGAAATTTGAATAACCGATAATCTGTATGGATTTCATTATTAATTTAGGGAGCAGGGCAAACATTAGTTGACTGACTTTTACTGACGTGATTCCTCACTTAGGATGACTGTAGCAACTCATGTACTAGATTCCCGGAATAGAAACAGATAATTCCTTCTATTAGCTTCTCATACATTCAATTTATTCTCCAGATTGAGTGTATTTACCTAATTGGTAATTTAACCTGTAGAAACAGAACGCTGACTTGACACCGGATATTAGATATTTAACAGATCGCCCACGTAAACAAAAAGGATCAATGTATAAAAAGATAGGGACTTAAACGGTGAACATTGAATACCGATTAAATATTTGTAAACAGGTTCGGTCAAATTCATTTTCTTGAGATACGAAAATACTCGCAAAGATATTAAACATGGCGACCACAATTGTCAATAAGATTGTTTGGTTGATTTTTATTCAAGCTTAACAAAACTTCTTGTAGAAAAAAGATATAAATAGAATATTACAAAGGGAAAAATATTCTATTTCCACGGATTAATTATTCTTATAGCACAGCGCGAAATTTCTCTTTCGTATATTTTCAATATATAGATAACCAGTCATTAAAACTTGCTGTAATTAGCTGTTTTTTTTTTTTTGTTCAGTGGTAATATAGTATGAGATTTAATTCTGAAAAATGTATTTGTTATTTTTGCCTTTAATTTTTAGTTGTTTTTTTATTGCTATTCATTTATGCGAGAAAAAGAAGAAAGAAAATACAAGGTAAAATTATCAATTATAATAAAGATTGCAGGATCTTCATACAAAAAATAACAATAGATGAAATATATTATTAGTATTATAGTGAGTAAAAAATACCAATAAAGAAGGCATCGACAAGATCTGAAACAATCTAGTAGATGGGCTTATAGATGTGATTTCGACTTCTGCTTTACTAGCTGCTATCATGGCATTATTATGGTATTCGATACACGCTGTTCCTCTCTGCCGGAGAAATAACGACTCGAATGAATTAAAGTAAAAAGAAACCAAAATAAGAATGAGAAATAAGATATCAGTCTATGGCCTGTATCGACGACAAAAAGGCTTACCATATGGTGCCACAAAGCTGAATACTACACTGTCTCAAAAAGTATAAAATGCCCAACCAAGTCATACAGTTTATCGAAACGACCATGCAAACCTGGAGAGTGGTATTGACAGCAGGAGGAAAAAGCTTAGCAGAGGTAAAGATCAAAGAGGCATATTCCAGGGAGATGCACAACCACCATAACTATTTGTGATAGCCATGATGCCACTCAACCACATCCTTAGGAAATACACAAACTCAGTAAATCGCAGGAAAAGACCAACCACTTGATGTACATGGACGACATCAAACTTTTTGCCAAAAACGAAAACGACTTGGAAACCCTAATACAAACTGTGAGAATATACAGTCAAGATATAGGAATGAAATTTGGCATTGAAAAATTTGCCATGCTAGTAATGAAAAGTGGCAAACGACACATGACGGAAGGAGTCGAACTATCAAATCAAGTGGTAACCAGAACGCTCGGAGAAAAGGAAACCAACAAATACTTGGAGATTTTGAATGCTGACACCATCAAGCAAGTGCAAATGAAAGAAAAAATTAAAAGAGAGTGTCTCAGAAGAACCAGAAAATTACTCGAGACAAAACTCTATAGCAGGAGCCTTGTCAAAGGGATAAATACCTGGGCTGGTCCCCTCGTAAGATACTCGGGACCATTCTTGAAGTGGACCAGAGAAGAACTTAAACAAATGGACAATAGAACAAGAAAACTAATGACCATTCATAAGGCATTGCATCCCAGAGATGAAGTGTGTCAAGAAGAGAGGGAGGAAGAAGACACGAAAGCATTGAAGACAGCGTTGATACATCGATACAACGATTCGAAGACTATATTAAAAAGCACAGAGGAAGAGTGATTGCAGCCAATAGAAACAATACTGACGACACGAAGATCAGCGGGACAAACAAACAACATCTCACACAAGAAAACCTAGACGTGGCTAAGAAAAGGAAACATTAAGAGAGAAACTGAATCCCTTCTAATAGCAGCACAAGACAACGCCATAAGGACTAACCATATCAAAGCGAGAATAGATAAAACGCAATAAAACAGCAGATTTAGGTTATGTCGTGATAGAAACGAAACGGTTAATCACATAATAAGCGAATGCGGCAAATTAGCACAGATAGAGTATAAGACTAGGCATGACTGGATGAGCAAGCTGATCCACTGGGAATTGTGCAAGAAATTGAAGTTTGACCATACGAACAAATGGTATATGCACAACCCAAAATTTGTCAGGGAGAGTGACACACACAAACTCTCCTGGGATTTTGAGATACAAACGGACAACCTTATCTCAGCCAGACGACCATACCTTATAATAATCTACAAAAAAGAAAGAACTTGCCGGATGGTGGACTTTGTTGTGCCGGCGGATCACAGAGTAGAGTTGAAAGAATGCGAAAAGAGGGATAAGTACCTCGACCTTGCTAGGGAATTGAAAAAACCGTGGAACATGAAAGCGACGATTATACCAATTGTAAGTGGTGTTCTTGGTACCAAAGGATTGGTACAAGGACTGGAGGACTTAGAAATAACGGGCTGTTGGAGACTGTCCAAACTACAGTATTGTTGAAATCGGCCAAAATACCGAGAAGAGTCCTGGAGGATTAAGAAAACTTGCTGTCACTCAGACTCCAGTGGAAAACCATCTGCTAACGGTGATGTGAAAAACTCTCAAGGAGTAAAATAATAATAATAATAATGATGATAATAGTAATAATAATAAAAAAAATCATAATTGATGGTTGTATATTCTTCCTTTGGTAGAAATAAGCATGAACTAAATTAACTTTAGAATCATATTTCCTACAAATTCTCAATTTATTTCATTTGGTAGAATTGGATGAGCTACAATAGATTTTTGGCTGATTCCAGTGGCTTCTCGCAATAAATAAAATTATAATTAAAACCTTAGGAGTTAACTTAGCTGTAGAAAATTGACTTTTAGGAAAGAGAACGCAAGAAAAAAGGTGTATAAATGACAAAAATTTCCATAGTACAATTGCTATTTTTTATAGAAGGTATTCTTTCTTGATATCTCTCATTTTCGACACAAGTTCAACATAAACAGGTTTTCCCCGAAATAAAAAAACAGAAATGTAGAACGAATTCGCGGGTGAATGTTTCCCAACAACCTTGAGCTTTCTAAGTCCAGGGCCAGTGAGTATAGTGGTGAAGTTATAGGGAATAGAAAAATAAAAAATGCTAAATTAAATCAAAAAATAAATATAAAAAAATGCAGAAACTCCCAGAAGCCCCAGACAGGAAAAGGAGCGACACATGCGCAAAAAAAGAACTGTCTCGACAAAAGAAAGAATCCCGTTCTTTTTTAGCAGTGACCAGCGAAGTGAAGACACTTAAATCTTTCTTGCTGCTGGTGGAAGACTGCACATGTCCGTTTTTTATACGGCTCGCTGGTGAACCTTTCCGCTAGTAGCAGCCGTCTCTGCTACCAGCAACCCACGATTAAAAACATCAAATAATGGACTCATCAAAACCACTACTGAAGCACCATATAATGGACTTAGCAAACTACAACAAAAAACACCAAATAATTGACATTATTAATTCCGAAAATGACCATTGAATTTCAACGCATGGTTTGGGAAAAATGACTGTTCTCAAATAGCCCAGGAAGACATTTCCTCTCTATAGAGTTCATACAAAAATCCCAAATGCAATAAAGTTGAAATTAAAAGATCGTTAATTTGGCGTCACTTCTGTGCGATGTGGGGTGGTGGTCAGTGGTAGAGTTTCGCCTCTGCGCTCTATGGTCGCTTGTTCGGTCTCCAGTGGTGGAGATCACGGTATACACTGCTGATGAGACCTAATAAGGTCGAAACAGCTGTCCAGTGTTTCCGTATGTCGCGCGCAAGAGTTCGCCAGATTTTTTGGTCATGGTAATTCAAATGTTCGTCGTATTGGTATCTTATTGGTACTTAGACGCCCGAATCACTCCTCGTTCATCTTTGCTCATCTAATTATTTTTTCATTCATTTGTAAAATCTACTTTAATAAAGTAACAGGGTGGATATTTCTTTATCTACTTCTTCATGAGGATAGTATGCAACACACGATGAGTAAAACGTGGGAGACTGCGTTCGTACGCGTGGGCAAAGAGAAAAATTGCCAGGTTTCAATAACTAGTAGCACAAACATATCATACTACTTCGACCCCTCACCCTTCTGTTGTAGTTGCGAATTGTGCTTTAAAATTGAAGGTCGAGGAAAACCTGACCAACTGCATTTGAAAATTTTCAGTAGGATCGGGATCATAAAAAAAAAAATACTGTTCATAGAATAGTACATTAACTTTAAAATATACAGTTGATTAAAAAATGAAAATTCTTTGGTTTAAAATTATCTATTAAGAAAAATAATTGAAAGGGAAAGCAAAAACAAAACAAAAATATATCTTCCGAATTATTTTAAACAAGTAAACACTTCATTATCTGAAGTTTTTTTTTTTTTATTGCTGCCGTGTCCTACTCTAAGACAAGAACCCGGCGATGGGTCTCGCCCGGAGATGAGAATACAATTGGAGAAGAACACATAGTATAATCTAACCCCGGTCAGGAGGTCAGAGAGTGGAGTTATGGTCTTTACTTAGCAGGTGATATGTTCTGAATCAGATGTGGAGACGAGTTAAATTAGCATTAAATAACTGATGTGATACTGATGTAAATCAGCATTAAATAACTGATGTGATACTGATTTTACATCACAAATAACACAAATGAATAAAATCAATACAAAGACAATGTAGCATAAGAACACGAGTAGCACTCAATAACTGACAGTACTCAATGACAAAATAAGGATCTTGATATCTACATTTAACTGATGATATTAGAAAAACATATAACAACATAGGGTCGATACCTAGTGTTACACCCTCTTCAAAAACACAAAAAAATAATCCCCTTGTGAACCATTACACAGAATAATCAAAACTTTGAGCGGGGAAATTACCAAATTAATTTTTTGCAACACTGAGTTCACTTTAAAAGCCTATCTACTGTTAAAAAATGTCAAAATCAATGATAATCGGTTCTCAGCAAACGACTCAAATGCCAATACAATGTTTGGTTTCAGTTAATTACGATCAAACTCTGAAATAAATAGTACATTTTATTTAATGATAATTCCAAAACACAAAAACAATAATGCCGATAATATGGATATTCAAAAGAGAAATTGTAAAGCGATTTCTTGAAGTGAAAGTGAAAATTTAATAAGGAAATAAAAGATATGCAACGCTGAGATTCTAGTTTAATAAATTTTGTCAAACAAAATCCCGAATATTAGTTAATTAACAGGGTTTTTGTCAAACAAAATCCCAAATGTTAGATAATTAACAGGGTTATATTAAAATCTGTTGTTTTTTTGTGATAGTTAAATTTTTATAGAATCCAATGAAAAATAAAACATGACCACAAGGCAAATGAAATGTGATTGGTTAGACACTATACTGTCTTTTACCATGACTCATAAAAGTGTATCGGTAACAACATGAACTACTTTGAAATTGATATCATCAGATTAAATCTGACTAAGAAAATATTTAGCAAAAATACATCCTGAATCCGCCAGAAATAAATAAAAAAAACCATAAAATTTTACTTAATAATGGTTCCAAAGCGCAACAACAGTAATGCTGATAATATGGATATCCGAAAGAAAAACTATAAGTTCTACGATGAGAACGAAACTTGTTTGCGCCACACATAACTTTTATTACATGATATTGTTATAGTCATTCTATTTTATTATTAATTATCGTTGCTAATTTCTTACACTTAATTTTTTAGTTAAACTTTATCATAAGTATAGATGGGAATATATATATATATATATATATATATATATATATATATATATGTATATTAGTATAGGTAGTGGTTATGAAGATATTGAGTTGAGTTCCCCACACCGAGGACCAATGTTAGCATTGGTATATCCGTGATATACTAACCCTGAATCAACAGAAGAAAAGACAAGATAAACTCATTTACGCATACAGAAAAAAATAATATATACATTATATACATACAAGTGGTATTACTTAATATATCAATGACATCTATTTTTGACTTGTAGTATAACATTTAAATTAAGTATTGAGCCGCTAAAAATGGTACATGCAATTCAACGAGTTTGATGGACTGTTGTTAAACTCCGGGTCAATCTGAGACGATAGATCTCATTGAACAGTTTCGGTCAGGTGAATAAAACGGATCTGGCGTTAGTTGGTAAGAAACACTCATCCCGAGCTGTCGAACGCTCCATCTTGCTTTCCAACTTCCCGTTTAAGCCAAACCGGTAATGATCAAAAGTCGTCAAGAAATAAAAAGTAAAATGCACACAGGAAATAATGATCATGTTGTCCTTCCTCATCAAGAACAAGGATAGCAATATCAGAGCGAGCAAGACGATAAGACGAGGCAACGGGAGAAGCAAAGAAATTAAGTGAAGAACAAAAAGAAGAGAAACGAAGAAATGGGGACTGACCAATCAGAGAATAAGATCTTATTCATACCCATATAACATAGAAGATAGATCGTAAAGTGAGGACCACATATAACAGTAGTATTGAAAGAAAGAATACACGAATGTGTCCCAACAGATAGAAATATACATATATTATTCCATGTATAAGTAGTATGTAAAGGGGGTACAAAATGAAAAAAAAACCTTAATTGATAATTGTGGTTAATGTGGTCATGTGCCTCCGCTGTTCTCTGACAGAGTAAGAGACAATGTCTCCTCTGTCCAAAGAACAGAAGTAAATAGAGCTTGAAAACGAGTTTCAGAGACTGTCATGTACTCGGCACTCGCCCATTCTCTAGGGGAGATAATCATTTATTGTCTCCCTACTTATGATTTGTTGTTATCAGCGATTTCAAGTATCCTCTGGGGTTCTTGTAACATAACCACCGCGGATAAGAGGGACTATTGTATGTAGTGATTACTAATAATATATCTTACAGTCTTTTTATTTTTGGAGCAGCAACATCCAGCATTCTTCAACCCATTGCTTCTACTGACCAATGTTGGAATCCTAAACGCCAACTCCAGTCGACTTGACATAACGGCTTATTTAAGACCGCAATTAACTTATTTGTTAGTAAAATTCCGTTTTTTTACATTTTTAATTTTCACTCTTACAAAATTACCATTGCAATGAAAAGAAACAAAAAAACCCCGTTAAAGATGAAGGTAATAAAATATAGTCTAGGTTAAAAGCGTGGTAAGAGTAACCAGAGCCTGGTCTGTTTACAAAAACATTTCTCGTTTCCAATGATACATGCATCTGAAAAATAAGGTCTAAGAAAGATCAGCTTCAGGTTACTTTTAACCTGGACTATTACTCATATTTTTGTTACTTATCCTATTTATTGACTCAAGTTTAAGCAAGAATATGCAATAAAATATTTTAACGAATTCTTTATATTTGTTTGGTGTTTAGAAACGAGACAAATCTGATATCGTCTGGAAGCTTTCAAAAAAAGTCGGAGTATTCGCAAATCTTGGATTCTATAGTCAGAGCTATTTTCCAAAAGTAGTCGTGGAGATTAATCTAATCTCTTTCACTGGGGGTTTTCAAGCCTGCCGAACAGACAAGCCAGATTTCCTGTTACCGTTTTGAAGATATGAATTTAATGCGGCTAAGATCGGAGGGCCCGCCTTACTGCGCATGTTTCGCTTTCTTCTTTTGTTATTGAATATCGGCCTGTCTGATCTTGTCGCTCACCAACAATATTACGAAATTATATTTAAAAGATGGGCCACAAGAAATAAATGCGGGCAAATCATAATCTCTGCTGGTGAAAGCAGATTTGCCAGCACGAAGAACGGTTTAGATCTGTGTATGTATATGTATCTAGTTGATGTGTTTCTGTGTGTGCGCGTGCGTGTGTATACTCGAGTATTTATTTAAATACCGCCTCTTAGTTTTTGTATATAACTCGTTGTGAGTTTAACATAAGAGCTCATGTGCACATATATGAGCAAGGCCAAAATATAGCCTGGTCCTCGTGACATTGGCCACGAGGTGAAGGTTGTTCTTTCGTCTTATTCTATCAAAAGACAAGAACAGGGCGTCGGTAAGAGAGATATACAATTGATTCAGCTTAAATGGAGCACATCGTGACCAGATATTGTGATTCTTATAAAGAGTTATTCTTTTTAAAGGATTCGCAAAAAAGGACATAGTATTTCATACATCTAATTCTGTTCATGAACAATTGATCAGGCTAAGAAGCTATTCCTCTAAATCAATGTTTACTTCAACAGAAATTAACAATATATATCAATAATATATACATTAATAATAAAACCCAATAAACAAGTATTTATCAAACTTTTTTTTACCGCAACCAAATGCACTATAATCATAAATTAGATAAAAATATCTTAAAAACATTGATTCGAAAACATACTCCTCACTGATTCTAAAAAAATTAAACTTATCATATACTATTATAAATTCAAAACCTCCAACTTAGTTATTAGCAATGATTCCTCTCCCTCGATTGGAATTTTACAAAAAAAAAAAAAAAGTTATATATCTATCTAAATGCTCTCTAGAAGATTGTATCTCTGAAAACAACAATATATACACTGGTTTAACTTCAACTACCCAATCGAGACGACTCACCATGCATCTTTCTGATACCAGTTCAACAGTCCAACATTCCTGCCGTACAACTAAATTTCGAAAAATCCTTACCGATAACATAACAATATTAGAGTAACAAAATAACAAAGACTACAGATTCTTGAAGCTCTCCACATTAAAAACAAGCATCCTAAAGTCAATAGAATTAATTTTGAATCCACAGCGAATGTACTCAGAGATCTTTAGTTGCTGCTGCTATTTATAGAATAAGATTTTAAAACAAACGCTACAACAATACACCTGTATAAACAATAAACGCTTAATTCTTATCAAGTAGTAATTTACTTGCAAAGATTATATCGCTTTTGCAATACACACGGCTCTGATGATGACCCAAGACGTGACCAAAAGAACTAGGGGACCAATTAATTATGGAAGGTTTATAAACCAATTCTGGCCTGATATCATAACATCAACACTGCCACTTGAAAGGATAAATGCAAAAATAAGTAGACAAAAAATGTGTATATTGTTTAATCAAATATGTATATGTATAATCACATATATATATAATTGAAATAAAGAAATGGAATTCGAATTTAGGGCATGAACATATATGGACGAGTCTAATAATTTCGGTTATTTGGTAGTAATTCTCGTATATATATATATATATATATATATATGCAAATTTCATTAAACATAATAGACATTTTATGCCTACATATTTTCTTCTGGATCCGTTCGAATTCCCGTATTACTTTTATCGTATTCGGGGGGAATTGATTTAGGTATTGTCCATAGTTGTATGTATCCCTAGTACTTTCTGCCCGACTTTGGACCATCATCAGGGGAGAATCTATTACAAAAGTGATGTAACTTTTGTTTTAGCAAATTACTACTGTGTAAGGACGTCTTTGCCGTTGAAGATTATGGCGTTTGCTTTTAAATGTAATTCTGTAAATAGTGCCAGTAGCTAAAGACATTTAAGTACATTAGCACTGGTTTGAAAATTAATTCTATTAAGTGCTGGTTGCAGGTTTCTTATATATAGTGCTTCGAGAATATATATATATATATATACTGCTGATAAATGAAATGAAAGCACTCTGAAGGACGATATTAGCTTGGACCTAGATATAGTATGTGCATGTTGGTCAGTAGTAGATTGTCTGATGAAATTTTAACAGTCTTCGATCATCTTGGGACGTAGTACCACTCATACTAGTATCATAGGCATGGAAGAGTACAAACCTATGTTAACACTTAAAGAAATATACATCATAATGATATGAAATCTGAGCGCGTATTGTTCTTTATATATAATTATTTCTGGTAATCCAGCTATATAAGCTGCGTGTTTAATTTTGAGGAAACTGAATCATATTCAGTGTGTTGCAATTTTAGTTTATGTCAGGACCATTCCCCCAAGAAGAACTCGACTCGGTTCTTAGAAAAATTAAAAATAGGAAAGCTGCAGGGCTGGACGAGATTCCCCCAGAAGTATGGAAGACCAGACAATTCGACGACATACTGCTCCGACACTGCAACGCAGTATATAATCAAAATCCGATAGACAGACGGATGAAGAGATGCATCCTCCCCTTCCCTAAAAAGGGTGACCTCGGATTAGCCAAGAACTACTGAGGCATAAAACTTACATCCATAGCAGCCAAAATTTACAATACCCTACTACGAAATCGCATAGAACCCAAAATCGACAACATCCTTCGGAAAAACCAAAATGGTATCCGAAGAAATAGATCCACGACCTCACAAATATTGACTATCCGTAGAATCCTTGAAGGCGCACGGGCAAAAAACAACGAGCGACATTACAATTTGTCGACTTTACCAAGGCCTTAGATTCCATTCACAGAGGAAAGATGGAACAAATCCTACTAGCATACGGCCAACCTAAAGAAACCATCGCAGCAATAACGATTCTCTATAGAAACACCAAAGTGAAAGTACGTTCCCCAGATAGAGACACAGAATACTTCGACATTGTAACAGGAGTGCTACAAGGGGACACGCTAGTCCCATACCTCTTTAACATCTGCCTAGATTACGTGCTTAGAACATCGATTGATAAAATCAGAGAAAACGGCTTCGAGCTGACAAAGAAAAGTAGCAGAAGGTACCCCGCACAAACAATTACCGACGCCAACTACGCCGATGACATAGCGATACTGGCAAATACACCCAACCAAGTCGAAACACTGCTGCATAGTTTGGAACGAGCCGCCGCAGGCATTGGCCTCCATGTCAATGCACACAAAACGGAATATATGTGCTATAATCAAACAGGCGACATCTCCACACGAGACGGAACCTCTCTGAAACTAGTAGACAAATTCACCTACCTAGGAAGCAGCGTCTCATCAACTGAAAACGACATCGACACGCGGCTAACGAAGGCATGGACAGCGATCGATAGGCTATCGATCATATGGAAATCAGACCTGGCCGATAAAATGAAACGCAGCGGTCGTATCGATACTGCTGTATGGATGTACTACTTGGACACTAAGTAAACGGCTGGAGAAGAAGCTAGACGGCAATTACACATGAATGCTGCGAGCAATATTGAACAAGTCCTGGCAGCAACACTCCACAAGGCAGGAACTATATGGCCACTTGCCTCCCATCACGAAAACTATCCAAATTAGACGGACCAGACATGCAGGACACTGCTGGAGAAGCAGGGACGAGCTCATAAGTGATGTACTCCCATGGACCCCCACATATGGCCGGGCAAAAGCAGGACGATCAGCTCGAACATACATTCAGCAGCTATGTGAGGATACGGGATGTAGACCTGCCAGAGACTATGAACGATAGGGAGAAGTGGCAAAAGAGGGTCAGGGATATCCGTGCTAGCGGCACGACATGATGATATATATATATAGTAAAGTTAGCGACCATAGTCGAGGGTGACCCGAAGGCTCCCTTTTCGATAGCTACTGCACCAAGGTGTAGGGGAGGGCGCTACTCCATTCCCAGGATTGCTCCACTTTACCCTTGAACCGTACCTTATAATGCTGAGTGTTAAGCAAGGTGGTATCAAGTACCATTTTTAAAGTCTTTGGTATGACTCGACCTGGGATTGAACCCAGGTCTCCCGGGCCATTGGCGAACACTCTAACCGCTGGGCCAATGTCCCGGTATATATATATATATATAAAGTGAAACAAGTCCTTCATTGCCCTTTGTCTTCTTTCCACTGTCATAGAGACAGATTAGCATGTTTCATCACTCGAAAGAAATTGAGATAGAAAGAGAGAGAGAGTGTGTGTGTGAGAGAGAGAGAGAGAGAGAGAGAGAGA
The DNA here is from genome assembly GCA_963585895.1 of Sepioteuthis lessoniana. Classification (NCBI taxonomy): domain Eukaryota; kingdom Metazoa; phylum Mollusca; class Cephalopoda; order Myopsida; family Loliginidae; genus Sepioteuthis; species Sepioteuthis lessoniana. The sequence continues at coordinate 80,850,951 of OY757916.1, read as the reverse complement.
GAGAGAGAGAGAGAGAGGTGGACAGGTGTCGTAAACTGCCTTGTGGGTAAGTATTCTCTACACTTATAATTAATTGTTTAAATGTCAAAGGTCAATCAAATTAATTCTTTAGAAGGAAGGCAGAGCAGCTATGTAGCTCGAAGTAGTAGACAAATCAATGTTTTAAATGTACGAATTTGATGCTTTCAAATATTAACAGAGGGATAATGTATTTGGACTTACTTGCTCCTTTGAGAGAAGCAATCCATTCAAGTTTTTTTTCTTTTGTATTTTAGTTGCTCGTGATTTATGATTTATCGTCTTGATTTATCGTGTTGCAATAATTCAGAAATAATTCACTACGTATAAAATCTTCTTTGACGATATAAATATACATTGCTTACCACTTCGTGAAGTGCGTTTTCTAAGTTAGATCCCTACATAACGACTAAAAGAAACAAAAGAAAAAAAAGAACACACACACACACTTCATTCTCAATTCGCTGAAGAATTTGTGAAACAGATGTTATAGAATTTGAAAGACATATCTTTTCCGCCCCTTTCTCTTTACACACACGCACACGTAGTATACATATCTCAAAATAATGGAGAATTTTCATTTATCCCAACATATATCCCAATGTGCTCTCGAACTTTCTATTTGTATAGTTTATTATATATCTAATTAAATATCTTATTTAAGTAGATATATATTGAAGTAAGATATTTAATTAGGTATATTAGAAACAATACATACACACACATCTCTCTCTATATATATATATAATCTAGAAATATATATATGATTTGGTTTGGTTTCTTTGTTTAATAGCATGTCAATCTTCGTGGGTAATCTAATTCATAAGTTATCCTAGCAGGACAGCAGTTATACTATTTAACCTATAGCTGGGAGATAATAGAGTTCATATTTTTCCAAGGTATTAGTCCGAAAGCGAACGTTATAGCATGGCTAGAGTTTGAACTCACTTGCTTAAGCTACGGAGATTTTCGTATATATATATATATATATATATATATATATATATATATATATATATGTATGTGTGTGTGCGTGTGTGTGTGCGTGGCTAATATAATATATACATTGTGACTAATTGCGAAATTTGTTAGATACAACCATTTGCTTGAGTCGAAATTTCGAATGCTAATTTACAGTAAACTCTGTCTACTTCGAATATTAGACCCCAAAAAATATTTTTCCATGACAGAATAATTTACGCTTAGTAAATCTAAGCATGTACGTACGAGTCCACGTTTTTTTAAAATCAAGATTCAAATTTTTTAATAACATTGTTCTCTTAGAATAAAATTTTACCGGGTATCACAGTCAATAAACAGATATAGTAACGAGGAATATGAGTTATTTTTTCCACAAAATGATATTTTCCTAAAAGTAAATGATGATAAAAATGAGAAATTAAAACTCCGTTGACATTTCTTGTGTCATTAAAAAGGTAGTGTTTTTTTTTGTTCGCACAATCCAGACATATTTGCCATCCAAGTACAAGGTGTTTAAGGGTATGCAGATATTTACCAAAACAAATCAAAAGGAGTGTGTTCACAAATGTGTAGAAGAGTAGGATTGAAGGAAATTAAATTAAAATATGCCATGTATAATTCTGCAGACATGACTTTATATACGTTTATATACAAAATGAGTATCATTTTTCAAGGAAGAAGAGAAAATCGGTTCAAAGTCGAGAAGTCCCTAATTATCCGATTGCTGTAGAAAACATATTTTCGCCCTTTGTTCCAAACTGTTACAGTTCAACCCACCAAGTCTTACTTTTATTTTTACTCCATGGAGAGGTGCTGATCAGACAGATGAATTGATATAAATGGAAGAAAGCGGTTTCCTTTCGATATACGAAGCTTTTTCTCCTTTTTACACACACACGTAAATAAAGGCATCGATTTATTCAGATTGTTCAAAAAGTACCTTAAAAATGCAATTTTGCTCGGTTTGTGAATTATCGTTATTTCTTTAGAACAAAAGTTCCCGTATGACGGTAAAAGTGGATTTTGTATGAAAAATAATAGAATATATCAATTCCCCATATTTGGAAGGTCAGGGATTTCTTTTAAAGAACTTTTGTGACTTTTGATACATTATAATCGATTGGATCAATAAGTCCGTCGAACACAATTATTAACTGAATTTTGATCAGAAATTTTCACTACATAATGCTCGAACCATGTGATGAATCCCCATGTCTACGCAAACGTATATTCACCTTCCTCAAGGAAGTTACGTGCAGCATTTCCTATTTATTTTGAATAAACTCTTGACTTCAGAGCTCACAATTTAGCGTTATAACATGAAGCTTTTAACCGTGCTTGTCATATGACTCAAAAGATTTCCTTAATATCTGTGAATGTAGACAGTCGAATTATTTGAGCTATAAATAGTATATTATGTTTTATGGTTTGTTTATCATTCGTTGTTTACTTTCTCAGTAACTTGTAACAGAAGATGATACTGAAATCAGATGTTCTTTTGCATTCTACAACTATTAATAGTACTAATTGTGATAATTATAATAACAGTATGAGAATCATGTAGTTCAAACCTAAGATTAGGAATTTTAATGAAGATATAAATTATACAAATCAATACGATGAAAATACTAAAGTAACTTTTTTCTTTAGTTTTTGGAAGATTTTGCCAGGTGATTTTTGATACCTGACAAGTTTGATCTTGGTGATAATTCTATACATGGTATAAAACCAGATGTGCACAAAGAAGGAAAAATATGCCAAATTATGGATGTGTTTCTTCAAGCGAACTTTCGAGCAAAACTTGAAAGACTGAGAAAATCAATAACTATCAGGGTTTTACTCAACAATGGAAATTGGAAAAATATAAGAATTGAAAAGCGTGTTTATGATTATCAAACCATTTGGAGACATTGCAAAGAGACTGATATAGAAATCTGAGTGAGAAATTAGAAAGCACAGACTATGTCATAGATGCGGTCGGCTACAATATAATAACACCTTTGAGATCATTTATAATAAAATTCTGTTCGTACTATTTAAAGTCGCAGTGTTAAACAATTTCAATTTAATTTATTCTAAAAAAAAAAAGAAAAAAAAAAAGAAGGATCATAAAAGGAAAAATAATTGAAAAACGTTATTCTTCATTTATAGATACGCGTAAGTAAAAAATAAATAAAAAGAAGAAAACCATTTTTAATGTGTAACAAAGATTAAAAAATAATTTAGAAAAGAAAAAAAAACATTGCAATCTGAAAAATTTTTTTTTTTTTTTTTTCAAGTGAAATATTCTTTCTGCAATTGTACTGCATAAAAACCCGCAAAAATCAAACCCCGCAAAAATCAAACCCCGCAAAAATCAAACCCGGCAAACCCTGCAAAAATTAAAAGGTATGCCGATACTATAAAAATCATTAGATATCTCGTGATAGTGTTTTAATAATTCTGGTGTAAAGAATCAAATAAGGAGATGATGATAAACGTGCAGTTTCAGGAAATGCATAGCTGACTACAGCCATTTCAAACCGAACTGCATTTATGAAATTCCATTAATAATAATGATGCTCTGCTGATGAAAAAGTATAAATAAGAACTTAGGAAGCAGTAACTTTGTTTTAGATTCTTTCAGAATTCTTTTGCAGGCATTTCGTGAGTACAGAAAGTATTTTTCTTCCGGTTTGAAAAGAAAACTGAGGCTCTCTTCCAATGATTTATGATAACGACCCTTGCCAATTTCGTGCAAAGAATGAAAATGCCAACCTATCAATTTTTAATTTCCGTATTATGTCACATGAACAAAATGTTTGGAATCACCAGCAACCGTGAGGCAATTTATTCTATATATATACCAAAATTTTCTCTCATTCTCACACGGATTATATATATGTATATATATAAAGCAAACATTATGGAATTAGCATACTTACAGGATGTTCACCTTAGTTTTTATTTAGCAGTAAATAAACTAATAACAAATGAGGCGCCAAATATTTTTCTTTAATAGCTTATCGTAACCTGTCCACTAACGTACACATCGTGCTACTCGCTTGCCCTAGTAAAACAACATCCGGTTATGAACGGAAGTGACGAATCCCCTTTTTACGACCTTAACCTCTCGTCTCAGATAAAAAAAAAAGGGATAAATTTGAAATTAACTATATTAACAGAACACTTCTGTCACAAACCACACCATAAAAATGGAATAAATCATCTTCGATAGCCGACGCTACGCTAAAGAAGTGATTTATCTTTACGCCCATTTTTATAACTTTCTATTTACACAAACTCTGCTGCGTGGTGTTGCCCCACTTTCATATAACAAAGACTCCTGCGACGGCAAAACTTCAGAGGTCCTCGGATCTTTCCTCTCCAGTTATTGGGTTGCATTCGGTAGGCCGTCTTACCTCTGGGCGGTTCTGCTGAGTGTGCCTCGGCACTGGAGAGTTCCTCCGGCCTCAGGGGGCCATCCCCCCGGCTTTTACCCCCTTCGGTGGGGTGAAAGGGGAATGCCGACGGGGTCGAAGGTATTTTTGGCCTTGCCAGACGCGTGTGGGCTTCGGCCCTGCGACTGGAACCACCTTAAAAACGGCCTTGTGCCATATTCGTGCGTTGGTGGGACGTATGATAAATTATCAGAGGTCCTCGGACGCTCTCAGGAGCCGCTCTAAGCGGTCTCCAAAAGGCTCGAATCCTACGTCACGTGGTGTATTCGCCATTGACATCACATATTTATGCACAAACGGTCCTTTTAAGGGCCATAAGAGGTCACCGTCTGCGGGTCGGAGCATCTCTGGCAGCCTTAATTGGCTCGCCGAAATAGACGGCCCGGAGGCAAACACGAAGACGGATTCTAAGACCAGCCGGTCTTAACCCTCGCTCGGTTCCGCTTGTCCGATAAGCTGCGCAGCGCTAATGGCACGGTTCAGCCTTTAGCTACCGCTTCACTATCTGCGCAGCGCTAAGATAACGCCCATCTTAGCCTCGGCCTCCTGGCCTGTTCGCTCGTTTGTGCAGAGCTTCGGCGCGGCTCAGCCTTAGCTCCTGTCGGATATGTCCGTACGGCTTTGACACGGCAAAGCCTTCGCTATCGTCCGACCGTCCGTACTGCTTCGGCACGACAAAGCCTTAGCTAGCGCCCGATATCGTCTGCACGGCTTTGACACGGCAAAGCTTTCGCTCCTGTCCGATACGTCCGCACGGCTTTGGCGCGACCCAGCCATAGCTATCGTCCGCACGGCTTTGACACGGCAAAGCCTCAGCTATCGTCTCGTTACGTCCGCACGGCTAGGGGGCACAACAAAAGCCCTAACTTGTCTCGACTCGTTCGTTCGATCTCGTCTGTACTAAGGCCTGGCAAACCTTAACCACGGTCTCCGACCTTTCACTTGGTCCGTAACACTAAGACACGGCTCAGTCTTAGTCACTAGCTCGCCCGACACTACGCGACCAAGCTGCCATAACCGAACTCGACCTCGACGCTCCTGCAAGGTACTACACACTCCACGTAACGACTCGCTGTTACGGACTGTTCTACCACTGTAACACCTGGCTCACGTACGACCCGCTATACGAGCAAGCAACCGGATCGACACACCCTCGGTTAACTCAACATACCGTCATAACCGGGAATATCGATCTACCAACTACGACCGACACCAGCTTCCTACGATGATCATCCTGCTGTATTCTTCGACTCGTCCGACCTCATCTTTCAACTTCTATCATCCAGCTGCATTCTAGGACTCGTCCGACCTCAGCTTTCAACTTCGACCATCCAGCTGTATTCTTCGACTCGTCCGACCTCAGCTTTCAACTTCTATCATCCAGCTGCATTCAACGACTCGTCCGACCTCAGCTTTCAACTTCTATCATCAAGCTGCATTCAACGACTCGTCCGACCTCAGCTTTCAACTTCGACCATCCAGCCGCATTCTACGACTCAACCTACGCCAGCTACCCGCGACTTACATCAAGCTGCGCTCATCTACGTCTCAACTATACCAGCTATCAGCGTTATCATACTAGCTGAAGACCATATTCGACCATTACGGACTTAACACACGTTTGTAGATCTGACAATAAATTGTCATTTGTTATATTTGTTACCTCGCCTTTGTTCCTTCATTGTCTTTGGCTGTCACTTACTCACACGCATTAAACTTAATTCATTTGCGGGGTCGACATGCTTATCGGCTCCACAACAAGCTAAACACTCTGGCTTCATCAAATATGCTATAAACAAACTGAATTATTCAAATCATTAGAATCAATACTTAGTTACTTCTCCTCGAGATTTTATGACGGCAATAATTCTTTCATTGGATTTCGATCCGGACTGTTTGTCGACCATGTCATTATATTGATAAGTCTTTACTGAAGAAAAGCTTTAATCTCCTTTGCTCTCTGACGAAATGCATCATTGTTATGAAAAAATGACTCTATCATCGCCAAACCAATTTTCTATCGATAGAATGAGAAAATTTCCCAGGATTTCAATATATATATATATATATATATATATGCATTGATTGTTGAGGTATTGATTGCCATCATCCCTAATTCTTTGAATTACATGCAACACATAAATGATTTGGGAAATTTACTTGTTTTATTCTGGTAGTTATCTTTATATGTTTCATTAGAACGGCACTAGACAAAGTTCTATTACCATTGCCTTGGCCAGTACAGATTCATGATCCATCACTGAATGTTACTTTTATCCAATGTCCACACGCATTTGGTTGTTGTTTTAGTCCACTTTAAACTCATTTTATTCAGTTTGAGAGTTTGTGATGAATTTCATTTGGCATTACTTTCAGTAAATTACATTTCATTCTGTCGATCAACATTGACTTCTGTTTCGAGACATGTATTTTTTCTTTTTGTTGTACATTTTCTATTTTTAAGGCATATTGTTTTTTTTTACCCTGACACTTTGACGCCTGTCGTGGTCTATCAGTATGTTTTCCGTTTTTTAACTACTCCATTTCTTTTATATTTGTACCGAATCTTAGACATACTTGACTGAGAATAACTAACGTCTATCACTCCACTCTACTCCACTGTAGATCGCCTTCTTAAATGAGTTTTATAATCCTTTCCATTGTTTTGACAATCCTTTCTGTTGAATCTTTTCAAGAGTTGTGGTTTGCAAAAACTCTCTTTTAACTGCAGACCAATTTGCATATGTAGGCTTCTGATGGTATTTATTTTAGGAATACAAATTACAAGATCATTCCATAAATTTTTCTTAAAATTGGGATATTCTTTTCAAAGTTTGGATGAAAACTACACCATTTATTCAAATAATTAACTTTAGTTTGTTTAAGGAATATTTTACGAAGCCAGAATGTCTAGGTATTAAAGAAAAATGTTTTGCGTTTCTACCTGTTATTGGTTGATTTACTGCAAAATAAAACCCCTGACTGGACACCTTGCAAGTGTACTACTTCCGTAATTTTTTACCAGAGATAGTAAATATATATATAAGGAGTAATGCTCTGAAAGTTACAGGTAAACTACAACCGAAGCAGGTATCAAAATAATACCGTCAAAAAGTGAACGTTTTCTACGACTTATAGTTACCACCCATGGTTATGTATTTTCGTTGGTAATCAATAAGAGTCTGCCTGTTGCGCTCGTAAGATGGTCACTCCAAAATTAATACCTCCCACGTTTTATAACGTTGTCTCATAATGTCAGAGATGGATGTTGATAGGCTAGTAGAAGTTGATACTTACAAACAATAACTTATCATTTTTTGCCTTGTGTCAGAGAGCAGAGTGCAAAATGGCAGCTGACGTGAATGCACATCACGGAAATCCTGAATGCTGAAAAACTTGCTTCCATTGACATTCATCAACGTTTGTTGAACTTTTATTGTCAGAGTATTGGTTAATCAAACAGTCTCGGAGAAGGAAACCAGCTTTATTCCGTTCCTGTCCGTGGCGGAGGGGTTGGGTAAATGAATGTATGTAAAATTCTCAAAACCTTTATGCTACTCTGCATTTTCTTTTTCATGTTCACTAATTTCAAATTGAGTAAAAATAACAATGAGAACAATTATAACAAACGAAACTAATTTTTGATATATACTTATACTTAGTCCGCTTATTTCAAAGTTTTAGTTATTTACGGTGTCAATTGTAATTTAAGAGTTTCATTTACACAATATTTTGCATACACATATGTTGACATTTCCGATAAAAAAATTTCTGTTCTAAAATTGACAAATAACATTCTATTCACAAATAAATAATTATAGAATTTAATTTGTCAAGGCTATCATAACAGAGAATTCTATTTGTACGTCTTCAGGAGAATCTATAACGTAATAATACGAGTTACCATGACAACTAAATTTCTCATTACTCTATAGTGAAACATGATCAGTACTTAATATCTTTCTTTTTCACTTTCTTTCATCTATTTCCCTCTCATTATAACTTTCTATGTTTTTCACTTCGGCGTTACTGCATGTTCTTTCTTTCTTACTTTCATTACTCGTGTGATGCCGCGTGTTACCATGAAAACAACATTTCTCGTTACTTTGTAGTGAAACCTGGTGGCGTGACTGATATATATATATATATATATATATATATATATATATATATATATATATATATATATATATATATATATACCTTTGTCATGAGCAAGATGTAACATAAGGTCAATTTTAAAATGGAGTAGAGCTAGTATGAATTCAGATTTTCCTTCTAGATTGGTTGCCTTCTAAAGGCTACTATTTACTCATGTATAGGAGGTTGCATTGGTGCTAAGTGAAACGTAAGCAACCTCATCCAGTATTTTAAATCCGGGTCTCCGATTGCATTTCCTACGACGATAACCGTTACGCTAAGCTCGCTTAGGATATATATATATATATATATATATATATATATATATATATATATATATATATATATAAAGAATGTTTCATATTACAAATCCCGGAACAGATACGCACTGCTTAAAAGTTTCCCCAAATTAACAAAACGAAGCTTGTAGGAGATATTGGGCGGAAGCAGTTTTGCCCCCGCACTATGCGATAGACTCATTGTTGAGGAGTTATGCGAATTGCTAAAAAGTTCAAAGAAACTCGAGACGACGACTCGTTGAATATTAAATGTCAGGATAGTAATGAATGCTGAATTCATTTCAGAATGATAAAATCGTTGAGAAAGGCAAGTCGTTTTGTTTGGCGGAATGGCCGGAAAGGGATGCAAAGGAACAAGAATAAAAAAATAAATGTTTAAATTTCATGCCAAATGCGAATACATGTTAAAGTTTAGAAGATTTTCACTTATTAAAGTTACACATGGATATCAGGAATATCTCACTGGGTGATCATTTTTTGTATTGTGGCACTTAATTGTTCATATTATCTACTTAGATAAGATGTATTTACATTGTATCTTTGACTTATTGTTATTTGTGTGTTCATTCTTTCCTGGGGATATTTATTTCACTTAAAAACTTGTAACGGGGAGATACACTTTAGCAAATTAGAAAATTAATAATGAATATAGTGCAACTGACGAAACAATAATGATTGTTGAGGAGGAGGAAAGAGATAAGGATGATCGTTTTGATAACAATGATGATAATTCAGTAATATCACGGTTAATGTTCTATATACGTTCCTACTCTTTGGCATAATAGAGCATGAAAAGATCAATACAATCGTGATAGGCTATTTAAGACTGTAACACAAATGACAGACATCGTCAAATAACTGAAAAATCAAGAGATTCACTGTCGCATACATAAACGTTTATTAATAATACATAAATTTCCACACGACGTGATACTAAAAATTCTGATCTAAATTCGGACTTATGATAGGATTAAAAAATATGTTTAATAATTAAAATCTAATGTTATAATGAAATGGGTTAAATTTAATCGTAGTTTTTTACTTGTTAACATACAATTATCATCATAATATAATGCTATCCTATTGAAAATATTAAGCTAGCAATTATTTTAAAATGTCATTGTCGAGGCTCGTCAAGAATGAATGAATTAGTGCTATGTATCTTTCCGGAGCTGGTGAAATATCTTTCGGTATTGCTACATATCTCTACAAGATAAATGATTAATATGAGTGTGTACGTTTATTTTCATAGAAAGAGCACATAAACCTGAATCAGGGATGGGTTTTACTTTTGAATTCTATGGAGAAACATCAGTGAATTTTTCGAGCAAAGTTTAAAATCAAAACATGTAATGAGAAAGAAGGAATGACGCGACTGTTTTTTTTAAACTCTTGTTTAACTGGAGCAGATATCCTCATACTTCATATTCTTTTCATTTGACGAATTTTACATCACTTAATCGTAAGACAGGTTATGCACTAAAGAATATACTCAGGTTCAGTTGAAAAGACAAACAAATGACACTAGATTTAAAGTTCCAAGTTTTCAAACATGAGAAACAAACAAATAGTAAAAAAAACATTGTGACTATATCAACGACTAAGATGAGGAAATTAGTCTGAGTGCATTGGTCTTCAATAATGAAGATAGAAATTTGAAGTTTGTACGTGCAGGATGTGACACAAGGCCAATTTTCAAGCGGAGTAAAGTTGGTTTTAATTCAGAATTTTCCTTCTACTTTAAACATTTTTGCACAAAGTAATGTGAATTTCACAATGCTTTCACATCTTGGTCGAAGGAATCATAGCTTGAAACTGTTGTCATTACTGAATGATCAATAAGCTTATGTAGTTAACAAAAGTCGAGTAATATATCTATGAGTATATGTGCATGCGTGTATGTGTATGATGGTACTTCTGTAAGTTTGTTGCCAAGTTCAGTTATCAGATAAATATTGATCTGAAATTTTCCCAGTATAATGCTTGATCTGTGATTGATGAAGAAATACAAAGCTAACTGCATTAACAAGGGAAAAAAAAATATTTTTGCATAAAATAAATTATTTTTTCATTAATAGGCTACCGACTAATTGGCACATCTAATTATATATATATGTGTGTGTGTGCGTGTGTGTGTATGTGTGTGTGTGCGCGCGCGCGTATACAAGTGTCGTTCAATTAATTTGTTGAATTTTTCCTCAGAAGTTGGCCATAGGAAGCATTGTTTACAGTTGCACCTTTTTCAAGAAAATCAAGAAAATCAAGTGATGGGTCCTTTCATATCCCAAACGACTGTCACTTTCTCTATTGACCGCTGCGCTCGGAACCTTTTCTTTATCTGAGAGTCAGTGTGTTTCCACTGTCTTTTAGACTGTCTTTTCGAATAGGTTTGGCCCATTTGTAAACATTTTTTATACTAAAACATGCTTCTTCGTACACATCACAGATTCTTCTGTAGATTTCACATGGTTTGTATTTCTCAGCCACCAAACGTTTGATAATTGACTACAGTTCAAGCCTGGGGCACTTTGTTTAATTCTGCAAAATTAAAATGATTCTTGAAATAAACCAGTTAAAAAATGCTGAGTTTTGATGTATGGAAAATACTGAAATAAAATGTATTCTGTTTTTTTTAACATCTTATTTATTGAATGACCCACATTATATATATATAGAGAGAGAGAAAGAGAGAGATGTGTGTGTTTGTGTGTGTGTGTGTGTGTGTGTGTTTTCATGAAGTTTGGTTTGGTGAGCCGTTAGGAGCCACTAGTGTTCTTTGTTTAATTGCGCAGTTGTTCTCTCAGTATTCAGTCAGTTGTTTACTTTATTTTTTGAAATGTAGTTAAATGTTAAAGTTTTTATCTTGAATATTTTGAAATGTCATATTTTAACTACACAATTTTGGTACGAGGGGCAAACAGGAACTGCAGATCATTTGACCTTGAAAAAGACAAATATTTTCTCACTAAACAGACTACGTTATCAAACTGCGCCAAACATCTTCCGATTCACTGTTAAATGCCGTAATAGTAAGAAACTGAATAGATGGCTCCTGTCTGGTTCGATAAAGATACTTTTCTTATTCGTTTTATTCCGTCCTGGCTTTCAATGCTTTAGATGATCTTGCACAAACTTTTATGGAAATCATTGATTATAAAAACATATTCATCTCTTGGCCTCGCTAAAGTCGTCCTGGGATAAACCAGTCTTTCCTATATTAATTCAGCTTAGATTAATCAAGAACAAGGCCAAATCGGTTGGATTGAAAATCGTAGTGGGGGAGGAGGATAAGAAATCTGGGTTGCACAAGTTTTTTTCCAGCAGGGAAGGCCAGCTATATAACATAACTATGTAACCAGCTAAGAACACCTCACGTGATATGGGGATTTGTGAGATAATCTTGCACACCATTGTTAGTGAATTTGATTCTCACGAAGTACCCTATAGTTTTGATTTTGTGCCAAACTATACAAAATTTAGTAAATGCCAACTTACGGTCAAGTTACGCAGAAAACATTTTTTGCTATCAAATCGCCGAAGTTAAGCTGCGGTGAACCTTTTCTGTATTTAGGTGAGAGACCACTGAGGAAGAGCAGGTACCGCAAGCAACCTGAAGCCTTTGAGCCAGCAAAACTTAGTAAATAACAACCGATTAGGCATCGCGTGGTATAACGGCTAAAGAACTAGACTAGCATGCCATTACTAATGAGTTCGAATCTCACTGGGTATCATTTACTTCAGGCTTTGTTCCAAGCTATGATAAGATTAGTAAATGACAACTATGTAACTAATTAATGGGCTCATTAAACTCAGTCTTGTTTAATACATCACATTTTTATCCACGGTTTACATTATTCCCGGGTCAACCCTAGAAATAAACAATTCATAAGTTTTATTTAATACGGGTTCTAAAGCGCGAGGGTGTTACTACTGGCCAAATCAGATATACCAAATAAAAAATTAAATTTTTTGACTGAATTGAGAAATCGTACATTGATGTTGCAAAGATCTACGCTAGAAGCGAAAATATAGTTTTTATTACACAATATTGTTATAATTGTCGCGTAAAGAGACAATAAATTGTTAACTTCCTTAGAGAACTGGTGTCTCCGTTGGAGGGGCTCTGGGTGTTGCATGTCAGTCATAGAAACTTATTCTAAATTTTTTTTTACAGTTGAGACGTTATCTTGGACCTTGCCTGGGAACGGTGAAGCTACGTGGTTATTTTGATTTCTCTCATCAAAATTAGTCTTTTTTCCAATTTTTGTACCTCTTCTACATATTGCTTCTTCCTGGAACAATATGTGTTTTTATCTAGTTGTTGAAACACGTTTGTGCATTCTTTTATTTAATACTATTGGTATGTATATTATGTATATAAAAAGTAAAATATTCTTGTATATACAAATGCGTTTGTCTTATCTTCCGTTTTATTCAGTATTGGTATAGCATGGATATATGTTAATATTAGTCTTCGGTAAGTGGGAACTCGACTAAAACATTTTGTACATTTTTCTTTCAATTTACATTAAAACATTTTGCTTAGCACCAAGTAATCCAATGACTTTATTTTATTAATAATAGTTAATAAATATCTTATTTAGCCTATTTAAGAAATTAGGCTTTATTATAGGTATTTATGTATAGGAAGAACAGTATATTTAGAGTTACATGTCATCTGCGCGTGTTAGGGGCATTTGAATGTATCTCATGGGGATAAGAGGAGTCTACTACGCTGCCAGCCTGGGGTATACAATGATGTTCAAACACACAATAATAATAATGATCTGTGAGATAAGGTTACTGCTACCCGCCGAAGTCTCCTAAGGGAAACAAATAATTTTAAGTTTTGTTGAACCCATCCACTAGAATATCATCAAAATCCATTTTCTTTGTATATTTTCTATAACTTTGATAGGAGTAATTAACATTCGAAATCAAGAATATAAAGAAATAAATCAATTTGTTGCTCTACATACAAAAGAATACGGGGTCATGGAGTGAGTCTGATGGTGATGGCAAATGAACAACAAAACAAGCGTTTTATATAAACTCAGGACTCTTTAATTCCTTATTGGTCGATGGAGAGAACGGCAGAACGAGTTTAAAGTTGCTTAGGGCATTGCTAGGAACTTTTCGTATTTTCTATTCGAGTAACGGGATATAACAGCACCAAACTTTCGTCCTGTATTATTGACTTTTGTTTCTTTTCTGGTTCTAATACCCCCCCCACACACTCTCACTCTCTCTCTCTCTCTCTCTCTCTCTCTCTCTCTCTCTCTCTCTCTCTCTCTCTCATACACATATTCTTTCACCTCTTGACAAACATTTGTAGGTTTTTATTCATATCCAATACCACCCTTTTGCCATGCCATTCGGTTAACGTGTTTTTTCACATGGCCTGAGGATGTATTTACATTTAAAATTCCGATCATGAGTTTTAAATTCCTTTTAAATATAAACATCCTTGTTGAAATTATAATTTGTCTAGCGACATTATCACGCATTTTTGTCATAAATTCCCATATACAAAATCAGTTGACGACTTCATTATATAACAAATTGTCCGATTGGTTGGTTGTGTTTTATGGCATATCAGCCCTTGTGGGTTATTTAATGCCAAATCCTGTTTATATATATATATATATATATATATATATATATATATATATATATATATATAAGATTTATAAGCGAAAGGTTTGTAAGTAAAACTATTTAAAAACGAGCTGGAGCTCATTGTTTGCAAACAGTTAAATGGTTTCAAATATTATCATCCAACAATAAGAACTCTATTCAATATTACTCATTTGTTTGAACACATTTGAATGGTTTCAAGTATTGCTATTGGACACAAATAATTCTATTTAGTATTAATCATTTCTTTACACACAGTTAAATGGTTTCGAGTATTGCTATTTATTATTTGCATACAGTTAAATGGTTTCGAATACTGCTATTTAACGTTAATAATTTTATTTAATATTGATAATAATCATTAGTAAAAGGTTGAATAGTTCTATTTGACTCATAGATGGAATCCGAACAGGTGCTACTGTTCCGGATCAGAGTGGACCAGGGAGTAAGGGCAATGAAGGCTGCAAATTGTCCAAATAGAATTTTTCCGTTCTTATCTTATTTCTTTTTTAAGCTCAAGATCCTATCCAAATATTACACAACTGGTATTCTCTGAACAGCGATTTAAAATGTATAAATAATATAATACTACTCATCCATAACTTACATTTCGAAAGATTTGATACATTTTTAAAATTACATTTTTTTTACTTAGATTCCCTCAAAGCAAGGACAAATTTGTCACTACATAAAGTTACGATGATGAGATGAGTTAACGAAAAGGAAGAATGATTACTGAGTGGAGGATGAAGAAGAATGGGAATATGAATCTATGGATGGACGGAGAGTTACTTAGGTTTCTAACAATCAATAAAGGACTTAAGAACTCAAGGTCGTATACTGTTAGGAAACATTAAGGTGAAGTTTATCCCGTATTTCAGCTATTTTTAGGAAGAAACTGTCTGGAAGCGATTTACATTTAGAAGGAGGGAAGTCGAGAAAACATGGCAAAAATTCACTAGATTTGGCAAAGTGAGTTTCAACTGGAATAATTCTGATTGGTGATATTTGGATATAAAGCTCTGAACACCGACTACGGATGTAACGATAAAAAAGTGACAGACTAGCAACATTACGTCGAGAGCAAAATGGTTAGAGACTAGCTCACTTCTGCAGTACAAAATTCCCTCAAATTGTAAGTAAAACTTTTTCGATGTATTTAAGATATATACAATGTAAAGCTCTATTTAAGACTAATAATTAATACATTTAAATCCAGTTTTCTATTTAAAATATAACTGTTATTTACTTAGTTTAACTTAGAATAGAAATAATCACACTTTTCGAATAAATTTCATAAATGGATCAAAAATGTGATATGAAAATTATTTGATATATAGAACCATAATTATTTGGTTCTAGAATTTGTGTTAAATTTGTTCCACCATATATCATACATATTTGCTTGTTCTATCCAAATAGATAAAGTCTGTAATTTAAAAAATTCAAAAATAAAGTAGCTAATTAAATAAACTATAAGATTTAATGAAAATAGCCTATTAAACACATACAAAACTGGATTTCGAAACGCTATTTTCTTACAGGGATCCTTGAAATCACTTCCAGTACTCTAAAGTACTTCTCTAGTCTAATTGGCGTGATGGTGACAGTGTTCGCCAAAGGTCCGGGAGACCTGGGTTCAATCCCTGGTCGAGTCATACCAAAGACTCAAAAAATGGTACTTGATGCCTCCTTGCTTAACACTCAGCATTATAAGGTACAGATCAAGGATAAAGTGGAGCAATCCAGAGAAAGGAGTAGCGCCCTCCCCTACACCTTGGTGTAGTAGCTATCGAAAAGGGAGCCTTTGGGTCACCCTCAACTAAGGTCACCAACTTACTAACTAATAACTTGTGGATATATTTCCTTGACCTTCAATGAATTTAGGTCAATATTCCAGAGGTTTTCGAATTAATTCTTGATAAAGTTACAAAGGCTTCGATGCAGTAAATCTCACAGTAAAATTTTGAATAGTGAAGAAATTTCTATTCATTCTTTTTTATACAAAATAACAAACGCTGGATTTATCGAAACTAATGATAATGAATATGCTACGTGAGATATTATTTCCCATTACAACTCCATTATGCTAAGCGGCAGTATTACTTTGCGACGGCCGCTGCCGCCACCACCTTCTTCTTCTTCTTCTTCTTCTTCTTCTTCTTCTTCTTCTTCTTCTTCTTCTTCTTCTTCTTCTTCTTCTTCTTCTTCTTCTTCTTCTTCTTCTTCTTCTTCAATTGTAGCCTAGTTGACAACTATAACATTTTATAGTAAAGAGGGCGCCCTAAGAGTAACGGTTATCGTCGTCGTAGCGTAACGGTTATCGACTCGAATTTAAATCTTTGACGAGACTGTTTACGTTTCACTTTACTCTGATAACCTTTGAAAGGGCATGAATCCATTTGTTCTCCCTCCCGCTATGGCTAAATAATAGGCCAGACTGGATTTTTGTAGCCTTATTTAGGCTAGAATAGAAAAGGAAAGCGTTGATTTAAAATCAGCTTTACTCCGCTTTAAAAATTGACTTTGTGTCACATCCTGCCATTAGCCGAGGGGTTTGGTAAACACATATAATGATAGTTTCGTAATAATGAACGCTTTTTTCTTCTTTTTTTTTTTTCTTCTTTTTTACTACGGATGCTGAAAGCTTTCATTGATCTACACATGATTTTCGACACCTCGAGTTATCTTAATGAACCCATTTTAATGACAATCAGTGACAATCTTTTACAAAAGAATTTTTTCGTGTATCTGGTAAAAAGTGAATGCTGATGATAAGATGTTGTCCAATACTTTATTCTGACAAATCATTGGAACTTATTTTCCCGTTTTTTAAAAACTTCCCCCATACTTTGCAAATATTTTAGAATTGTTGATTGGTTTGGTTTATTTGTTTAATGGCATATCAACCTTTGTAGGTTATTTAATGCCAAAGCCATTCTCCTAGAAGAACAGTAGTGGTACTATTTAACCCATAGCTGGGAGGATAAGGGGGTTCATACCTTTCCTAAGGATATTTGCCCGAAAGTGAACGTAATAGCGCGACAAGAGTACGAGCTCGCTTATTACGATTCCGCAATCCATCGCTTTAACCATTACACCACGAGGACACCCCCTAGAATTGTTGAGTGATCAGTCAATTCCAGTATGTATTGAGTGAGAGTTATCCGCCAAAAAATCTTGAAAATCATCCATTCCAAATTATTTATTCAACCACTATTTGTTTTTGTTTTTTTACTCCGAATCGTATTTTTTGAACTTTGTAAACCATTCACAATACATACTACTTCCCAGCGAACCATCTCCATGGACATCATGAATTGTCTTTGCTTCTATTGTTGTCTTACTCAACTTGAAAAGGAACAACATGCAGTGCCGTACGTGTATCTTGTCTGTTTAAAATTTATTTTTTTCTACACAGGATAAAAATATTGAATACAGAACTCGAAACCGATTTTTAACATCGTGTGCATTTACTCAACTCCCCCACAACGAACAGGATGCGATACAAGATCAATTTTTTAAGAATAATGTAATAAATCTGAATTCAGAGTTTTCCTTCTAGACCGATTGCCATATCAAGGTTACGGAGCTTAGTCTGCCCAGCTATTTAGATGGAAAGAGAAGAGATGGACGTATAACTTTACCAAAAGTATTAGCGCAAGGTAAAATGAAAACACTGTTGTCCAGGATTTGAATGTGGGTCGCCGGATCTATTTCAAACGACGTTAACCATCAATTCCAAATTATTTATTCTACCACTATGTGTTTTTTTTTTACTCCGAATCGAATTCGTTTTTGTTTTTTTTAAACTTCGTAAACCATC
Organism: Sepioteuthis lessoniana; assembly: GCA_963585895.1. Taxonomy (NCBI): domain Eukaryota; kingdom Metazoa; phylum Mollusca; class Cephalopoda; order Myopsida; family Loliginidae; genus Sepioteuthis; species Sepioteuthis lessoniana. Next base: position 80,832,610 of record OY757916.1, on the reverse strand, counting down.
CACAATACGTACTACTTCCCAGCGAACCATCTCCAAGGACATCATGAATCGAGCGACTCCTAATTGCAACTTTTCAATTATTTTCAACTGTGTATTAAAATAATCTACTTTTCGAGAAAGGTGACTTAGGGAAATGTTCTCACTTCATAGTACTCTGTGGGTGTTGCAGATTTTATAAATACATGACAACCGTAAAAGAAATGTATTTTACTCTTGCTTGGAGCTATAGTTTCCCGTCCTAAGCAATTAGGCAGGTCTCTTTGCCTGCCTATCTGGGCTGCAACAAGTTAGCTGGTCTCACAAATGCACATAAGACAATTTTTTTCTCCACGCAATTCCAATGCGATACTTTCTTGTTTCTTTCCTATTGGTTGCATTGCTAATATGTAATAAGAGAAGTATATGATCTTGTGTAAAGAATGTACTTGTCATTCTTTAAGTCGCGCATGCGCGTGCACAAAAAACATGCACACGTTCGTGAACATGTGGAAACCTTAATAAAAATCATCTGGGCTTAAAACGATTGCAGTCAAAATTCCATCATTATTAATACTTTCATTTTTTATTTAATTATACATAATAAATTAAAAAAAAACATTTAATAAAAAGGTTTTATGCTTAAATAGTCTCGATTTCTTGTTTACTATTTTCCAGTTTTCTTTCTTTTTCCTCCATTTCTTTTTATATTATTTTAATAGCCTTTTTTTAAAATCTGTAATATATTCTTTTCCAGCACCTATTTTATCCTCAACCATGTACAAAGTAGTAATAAAAAGTTCTCGGTTTAACCAATAAAGAAATTACATTAGCATACACGTTTTTATCTTTATTTATTTTGTAAAGGTTAAACTGACTTGAAAATATATGGCAGGTGTGCTGAACTGCAGAATAAATATATGCAATAGCATGTATGTTCCATGGCTCTTAATCATTACCTTCTTGTGTGGACCGAGAACTATTCAGCAACACTTTGTACATATGAAGACAATATCAAATTGATTTTATCCATGTCAAGCATTGTTCTAGAGCAGTCATGAGTAAACTCCAGCCCGCGGGGCTTTCTGAATAACCTGCCTAAAACTTTATTTTTTTTTATAGAAAAGATCTTTTTACCGAAGGAGAAAAATCAACTTTTCCCTATTTCTAAAACAAATGCTTACACGTATTGTCATTTGTAGTGAAAATGGTTGAGATACCTCCAACGTAAAATGACCTTGATTTTATTTTTTAGTATTTCGGTCGGCCTGCTGATGAACCATGTCTCATGCAGTCCGCCTGATGATGAACCATGTCTCATGCAGTCCGCCTTATAGTGAGCCATGTGGCCTCTCGAATGATGAGCAATGTTTCATGCAGCCCACCTTAAATATATATTATATATGTTGATAGACATATAGATATTTGGATATAAATGTATGTATATAGACGTTTTTGCTTCGAAATAACATATTACCCCTGACGGCACGGCTTTTTTTTTTCAGAATGTGTATAAAATATAACATAAACACACTTATATATATATATATATATATATATATGTGTGTGTGTGTGTGTATTCACCAAGTTTTGCACAAAACTAGAAGTATGGGGCACCCATTAAGAATCGAACTGACTATCCCTGGTCATTTGAGTGAGCTCGCTAGCCGTTAGACTACAAAAGGCACCCATGGAGATATGTAAGTGAATAAATGTGTGAAATTCAACCGGGTATTTTCGAACTTTCTTGAATGACGTCGGTCATTGGTTGTGGCTGAGATAAATTCCTAACATTGCAGAAAGGTTATTAATATGAATATCTTTGAAGTGAAACAACGGATTTTAAAAATCTGACATCGTAAACAGTCGAATTTGAAACTTTTTTTTTTTCTGGGACGACTGTTATCGTCGCCTCAAGTTAAGCGTTATATGACCGCGCCTATCGTAAATGTTTCAAAGAGAAAAACGGATTTTATATAATTTAGATAAAGCAAGAAGATGATAGTGGTTGTTATGATAGTGACAAGAAATTGTCAACTTCAAATTCTTTGTGTAATCACTGATATTTTTCATGGGAAAGGCATGAAATCAGTCTTTTATGTTCAAGCTATTAGTTAACTTGTTGACAAAATTCTAACTATTGACGATCCCCAATCGATAATGACTTACTACTCTCCCATATTAACAATTGATATCATTAATAAATCTGAGATAGTATATGAGGGTCGGCTGAAAAGTTCATAGGCTGACCAACATAATTGCGCGGGCACGCGCGTGTGCGCGCACACACACACACACACACACACAAATATATTGAAGGAAAATAAAATTCCAACACTGAAGAACATTGCTTGTTTTAATCTAGGTACTGTATGTGCATATAGTCTGAGTTCTGTTGATACACCTCTGATTTTTGAACCTGTATATCATTCATGTTGAAATCCTTTCTATATCCGTTATCTATTTGGTTCGTTTTCCTTCAATTTTATCTTTTTTATGCGTTACTGCACAAAAGCACTCGAGACAAACGTCATATATAATTCTGCTGAAAGATGTTATTTGTTGATCAATGGAGCCCTAAAGATGGGTGTGAGTAAAAAGAAAGCTCCTGGTCTAAGTTTTTTCAGGTAGCTATCTGATTACCCGTGGGCCACTAAATTCTTGGCTTGCAAAGAATGTTTCCAGGACGCTGACGCTCAGAAATGGGCTCGTGAATACTGTGGGGGGTAAACCTGATTCATAGGCCCATCATTCGATTTACATTCTCCGGCAGGAGAATTACGTTGTTTGCACCAGCGCACCTTGTGGATTCGTGATCCTCGCAAGCTGTTGAATTTTCTGCCGCAATGACATCGTTACCGTATGAGCTAGTATGATGGGTAATATATTCTCCCTCCCTGCTATAGACACCCTGGGAGCATTTTTCTTTCATTGTACAATCCATATTAGTTAAATTCCTGTCTTTCCAGGATGTCACTCCAACTTACTGAAGAGTCACTTTGTCTTTCCAAAGAGTCATCTTGCTTTCCAGAGAGTCTTGGTGTTCAAATTTTCATCATACAACGTGTGAAAGCACATGCGATACTCTGTCCTCATCAGCCGCCAACTAAGGTGATAACACAGTTTCGGTAGCTCAAGGTGGTACTGTCACTCCTGGCGCTACCAAGCAGCTTTTGCCACCGGACAAGGTATTTAAAAGAAATATACATCTATATATACGTCAGATCAACTAAAAGCAGACGTTACATTGGACGTTCGTTCATCTTCATTTTAGAGCCGTATTTATCCTACGCCCCACCAGCGTAAGAATGTGGCATGAGGCTGTTTTTAAGGTGGGTCGCAGGGCCGAAGCCCACACGCGTCAGGCAGTTCCAAAAATGCCTCAGACCCCGTCGCCATTCCCCTTTTCAGGGCGCTTCTGAGTTTTGACTAAAAGGCAACCAAATTCAGATGACGAAAAACTTCAATGATTGATAATCTTCAGCGAAAAATATATAAAAATCAATAAAACATTAAGTACGTTCTTCGAGCGCGTAGAAACGCACAAAGTTTCATTCGTAAAGTTGGGGGACCCTGACGCCGCCCCTTTTTCTTAAACAAGTCAAGCTTCAATGATGTGCAGATAAAAGTCAGTCATTTGAACCATGGTAAAAAGGTGGCGATGACAAATACCGTGGGAATGGAAGGACGATAACTTGACTGTAATGGATCAGACCGGACTAGACGAAAGTTTTACATGTTTAATAGGCGTAAAATTACATCTTTTGTTTACAGCTTCTGTGACTCACAATTAATATTTATTTGTTTTGTTTGTGCAAATTCTTAAGAATCATTATAAAAAATGTCATAAAAGGATAACATTTCCAACATTTGATATTAAATCATTGTGAAACTTGCAGCTATATTTTAATTATTAATGAACGAATGAAATTAGAATAAACTATGGACGATCCTGTTTCTGTTACCTAGTTCGAGAGGATCATTAACGTTTTCATGATTATATTTTGTGTTTATCTGCTTTCAAATATAGAAAGTTTTATTTTTTTTATTCAAAGCGTCTTCTGCTGGGTGTTAGTTAAGCCATGTTTAGATATCATCGCTCGTGAAATTAGTTCAATCTCGACTAAGTGCTACATTATTGTATCCTTCTGCTCGACTGAGTTTGGGTTAGCAAATAATTATAAGTGTTTGCCATAGAACGTCAGTGAGTAAAATAACCTTGTAAAATGTTAGCAGTAGAGAGAGTTCAATCCTAACTGGTTATCCCTCTTTTGTAGCTCAGTGTTTGACGAAGCTTAACTTAAAAAACATAGTCCAATGTCATATCTATAGAGTTAGTCTTCAGCAAATATTGAATTGCTGGAAGCCATTAGATTTATTTCGTATTGGGCTTTAGGGTGGCTGATTGTAATGATGTGTAGTTACCAACATATTGTAACGAACAAAGTCATTTAACTTTTTATTTTATACATCTTCGTTGCAAAGATTAAATATTCTCTTGGAGGGATTTTTTAAAAAGCAGCAAAAGAAAAAGAAAAAGAAAAAAACATGCAAAGACATACAAGTGAGTAAATTGAAAATTGTCTATTTTACACATAACAAGTAGTTGGATGTAAATGAATAAAATAAAGTTGACAAAGATTTAAAGATATATTGACGCGTGGCACAACTTTTCATCGAAAAGACATTTTATCGAACGACTTCATAGAAATGACTTTTCATTGAATTATCTTTAAAATTATCCTCTTCAAACTATTCAATGTTCAAAATTTCTTTTCTTTAAATTTCATATTTCAACTTATTCAATAAAAAGTTGTTTTGATTATTTGGTTTGGTTTCTTTGTTTAATCGCATATCAATCTTTGTGGATTATTTAATGCCAACGTCATCCTTGTAGAATAACAACGGTGATCCTATTTAACCTATAGCAGAGGGAGGTGTTCATACCTTTCCTGATAGTGTTCGTTTGAAAGTGAACGTAATAGCGCGAATGGAGCTCAAACTTGTAAACTTTGAGGCCGCAATCCAGCACTTTAGCCATTGCGCCTCTCGGACTCCTTCTTTCAATGAAACGTCGTTGTACTGCATTGATTGTATAATTGGAGAAAAGGTGTTGCATTTATTACACATGGATAAAAGTTAATAAGTCTTGGTACTTAAGAAAATATTCAGTATATCATAAGATACATGATTTCAGGTATACATTTACCCAACCCCTCTTCAAGGTGCCGGATGCAACACAAAGTTAGTTTTTAAGCCGAGTTCAACTGGTGAGAATTCATAGTTTTCCTTCCTTTTGACTGGTTACCATACAAAGTTTAGAGAGTTCAATCTGATCTACTGTTTAACCATAGCCGGGAAGAGAATAGTTGGATTCATACCTTTCCTTTGGGTATTAGCACAATGAGAAATGTAAGCAGCTTCATTTAAGATTTGAACTCAGGTCGCCAAGTCCATTTCCTCTGACGATAAACCTTACAGCGTAAAGTTGGGTAACACAAGAAAATATGTAAATATGTTTACAATAACGTATTTTACTTAGCTGCAGAGTTTCTAATATATTAAAAATTCTCGATTCTTACAAAGATTGTATAAAGGCAAAAGTGTATTTTGATTGAAATGTGTGATTAGTGGCGAAATATTTGTTGTCAAAATGAAAATGGTTGACTCATTGGTCTGAATGGTTTGGTTTGATTTGTTTGGTTTCTTTGTTTAATGGTATATCAACCTTCGTGGCTTATTCAAAGCCAAGTTCATCCTTTTAGAAGAACTGTAGTCGTGCTATTTAACGCATAGATAGGGTGATAAGAGGGTTCATACTTTTCCAAAAGTCCGAGAGTGAACGAAAATAGCGCGACTGGATTTCAAACTCGTTCACTGCGATATCGTAGTTAATCCCTTTAGCCACTCTAGATACTTTTTTGTTTCGACTCTGTTATTGCTAAGACTTTTTTTTTGCAGAGGATAAGAGTTTGAAGGAGTGTAGAACAATGATTAGTCGTTTCTTGAATTTAACTCGTTTCCTTTGTTTCTTGTGATTGGCTGGGGAAATTTTGCTCTTAAATTTGAGTTATTCCATGCTAAATTTACATTAATCTAAACGACTGTTTTATGAAATATCACCAGATGACTCTCGTAAAAAATGGATTAATGCAGCGGTTACTTTCCTTCTCTGTGGCGGGTCATTGTAAAACTCGCAAAATTATCGTGAAAATTAAAGTACCAAAGTACGAATCGGTACTTCTGCCTAAGACCAACGTGTATACTCTATACTCATTGAAATCGCAGGAATAGTTTTAAAAATAAAAATCTATAAAATATGGACATAAAATTCCGTGATACTTTGCTTTGATCTGAGGTAAAAGTAACGTTAGTATTAAGTTGATCGTATGAAGGACACATAAATACTGCAAGATTCTCATTCTAGTAGAAGTTACGGGAAAGAAAGAAACATTAATAGAAAATGTCACACTGTTAGTTATATATATATATATATATATATATATATATATATATATGTGTGTGTGTGTGTGTGTGTGTGTGTGTGTGTGTGTGTTCCTATTAAGGAAAAGTAAAGCGATGAATTGTAAAACCTGAAGTTCTTTGAAATGCTGATGTTTTCTTTAGTTAGGCAGTATTATCTAACCTTTGTGAGAGCAATTATTGAATTTATCCTCTGATAAAAAATGACGAGCATTAGAAAACTTGCCAACAATATTGATTGGCTCATATAGGTAAAATAATACATTTTTTTCAGAGAAGTTACTGATATCAACTATCATTTTGAACAACAATATTTCTTCTATCTTGAATAATGAAAATATTTCTTTATATTCTTTTCATAAGATTTTCTTAACTTTCTGCATTAGTAGGACTCCTATATCAACTTCTTGCAGCTAACCTTCTTCTGTTGACTTCCTCTACACTTCTGTTTTGTATTTTTTGAGATTATAATCTTTCTATTTGGATTTTGACTTTTCTCATTTATTCTATCGCCTTGGTGTAATTCTTAATCTTTTTCAAACTTTGCTACAATTTTTCTTGTTTGTTGTTATCTTGAAGCATTTTTTTCTAAAATCCCATTTGGCATGGACTCATTCTTCTGTTAACTCTCGTCTTCTTTTTGCCATTCAAAGTAATTTGTCCACATGTTTCATTTGTATTTCCTTGTATTCAAAAAGTTTGAATTACGTCTTGCTCTTTACTCTTCTTCTGCTTTGCGCTTTTTGCCTGGATTTCTTTTTCTTCGCCAACCAACATAATTTTAATTATCATTTTTCTTCTCCAAAGTGCGTTACTATATCATACAACATCTTAGTCTTAAACAAATATTTCTTTATATCCTACGGTGCATTTCTCTCCTTACGAACCCAGAAGCCCAAATTCTGTTCCATCCTTAAATCATTATGAAAGAATAAATTCAATGATACATTATCCGAGAATTTATCAAATGTTTGGAATATTAAACTGGAAATCCTGTTAAATTTAGGCGTTACTTCGTATAAGCTAAAAGTTAATTTTGATTAAGACAAAATGAGAATTTTCACGGCAATTAACTGTTCATTAATTAGTGTTCTAATTATTCGAAGCTCGACAAACATTTCTTGATTCATTTCAGTGATGAAGGCAGCAGATTAGTGATGCCTGCATCTCCGTTTTTAATTTGCATAATTTATCCACTCATTGAAGGCGCTTGACGTAGAGTGTTAGTTTGCGTGTTGGTCCCGCCCACCATTTCTCGCGTGTTCGATAGATATTAACCATCGAACTTTAAGTAAGAGGGAAAAAATTCCTTAGTATTCATGAAGAAATAGTAAGTGTTGTTTCTATTAGAATCAAATGAAGCTGTTGGATGCGTACATTAATGAAAAGTCTCAATTTTTTTGTAAAAAATCATAGTTTGTAGAAATCCCGGTATATTTTCAATAATTTTTCAAGCATTTGTCCAGATGAAGATACATTGTAGAAATAAATAATTCCTAAGTTTTATTTACTTATGGTTCCAAAGAACAAAGGTAGTGATGCTGGTAAATTAGATATGCTTAAGAGAATTAATAAAGGGATCACGTTAAGTGAAAAGGGCAAGCTTCTCGACTTAAGGAAAAATCGTATTGTGAATTTGTTAAGATCTTTGGTACGAATGAATCGTCTAACCATCAAATAACTGTTTCTTCGATTTTATTATTTGTTCTGCTTGTTAACCTCTTATTGTACTTAATCAAAAATCTAAACTGTGGGCATGAAAAGGAATCAATGTAATAAATAAGATGGTGTTGAAAAGTTCATCCGTCAGTATACTCGTGTCCAGATTGAGATTTCGAGCCCCTGTTAATTTCAGCAAAAAAACAAACTAGAGTCTCAAAGTTAAACAGTGGTCAAAGATTTATTTCTCTCAGTGCAATTGACCCTCAGCCACCGCCTTCAAGCACCTTTAAGATAAAATAGGGTGCGGTAATTGTTTGTCACCTGAAAATTTGAATAATACTGTCGGAACAATAATATAGGTACAGGGGTTTGACATGATCAAACGATTGATCAGATTGGGTTTCTTCGACCAACCGTCTACCAAGTAAGGGACAAAGTGGAGTGTTGTAAGTCACTGGACTACTTCGGTTGATGAGTCAAGGATACCTCAACCACATAGATACCGTCCTCAAGCATTACGGGTCTCCATCCACAGCCAACAGGTGGCCTCATTGGGTGGGGGTCTTGCCTCTCTGCAGAAGTACAGTCAGGGTATTTTACAACCCCAGCCAACAGGGTGTGAACGTTTCCTCCATATATAGAGGTAAAATTCGTTATTGCTCGCTGTTTCAGGCATATGCATGAGATCTTGGAAGATATACCAAAGATAATGACGGACAGGTTTATTTTGTTTGAATTACATTACCATGAAAATTAAACGACTTAACATTATTAAGTAATCATATTGGTAAGAATATAAACCTGATTTGAATTTCTGCAGACATAAAGGTCTCTATAACTGTCGATCTGCTTACTTTTTAATTTTCTTGTATTCTCTCTTATTTTAACTTTATTTCATTTATACTAGACTAAGTTTAGAACAACACTAGATGTACCCGGGGAAATTCAACAGAATTCACGCATAATAATCGCACGAATTTAAACAATTACATTCAAAGATAAATTGTTGTCGATTTTTTAAAAATTGGATAAATTAATGACAAATATAATCAACAAAATAAAGGAAATATTAACTCTACAATAACAAACAAACAATGAAAAAAATTTAAAAAAATTGAATGGATTCTATTTTGTGAAGTAATTAACTCATTTTTTGTTGGTAAATATATTTATATTTTTAAGAAAAATTTAGTTAACTTTTGGAGTAGACGCTATAAGGCTAACGTTACCGGTTTGCACAAAGGTCAAAGAATAATTATAAAAGCTATCAAGAAAATAATCAATTATTTACCGCCGTATAAAAAAGCAAAAAGCAAAAAAAACAACAAAAACAAAAAAAAAAAAACCAACAAAACAATAACAGCAAAATAAAAAATAAAACAGTTTATTAAAAATTAAGATGGAAAATGAATAAAACAGTCATTTTCAATTTTATTTTTTATAATAGTCTATCTTATTTTGTTTTTAATAAATGATTTTTAAAGCATTATATCTGAATTAACTAACCCTCCAAGGAAAAAATCGCTACCTTTTGTAATTTACGAGTTGTAATTTACTAAGCCCTTTGCTTAGATGTGATTCGAGGCCGCATTAATGGAGCGCTCAGTGAGAGTCGAACTAAATCGTGAAGGTTTGCTAGTCTAGCTTGATAACAATTAAACCACCTGAACTGTCCAAGTTATTAAGCAAGTTACTCGAATACTTGTTTGGGGTAAGGAAAAGTGGTTGTTTTAGCAATACAATTTAATTTTGAATCCAGATCCGAACAAACAGATAACTGCAACAGCTTTTTATAGAGAAAAAATAAGGCCAAATTGGGTGGTGAAATTAGAATAGAAACATTGTATTGTGCCGATGGAAAGGCTAGCCTCTCTACTTTTTGAAAAGGAATGTTGAAAATATACTTATGATTACTATTTAGCATTTATGAATGAATAAAATTTCGGTATTAAATAACTAATAAGGTTTTGATATGCTGTTAAATAAATCAACTAACTAACCAACTTTTTGAAAAAGATACCAACTGGGCTCGAACATCGAACACGGGCGCCAGTAAGATATACACAACTAACTCATCAAGCAGTCTTAGCTTGTTTTTTCCCGTGTTAATCAATGTACAAAGGCGCATTATAGTGATATATGAACACTTACATTATTAACATGTTGAAAAGGAGAAATTCATGATCACTACCAACAGCGTTTAATAATCAAGGAACAAACAAATTCGATCTCTGAATGGGAAAAAATGATATGTTCTGACTTGAAATTAACAAGCCGCCACGGTTTATGTTGCCGAATGTAGGTCAGTAGGTAGAAAAAAAAAAAAAAACAAGAAAGAAAAGAAAAGGTAAAAAGAAAAAGAAAAGAAGAAAGAAAAAAGTTATAAGCAACAAATACTTCGCCTCGTTGGTCAATTGGGCGGACGAATTTTCGCTTGTGTAACTGACCAACCTTAACGTTTTGAAAATTACTAAATGTTCGTGGGGGTTTCTCTTGTATATTTCCTGGCAAAGCACAATGTAAGGTTAGGGGCCATCAGTTCTCTAAATCAAAGCGTGTACGAGATTATAACCCTGGCTCGTCTCTCGTCTATTAGTCTCCCAAACTGCCTTACAATTCTGTTTCTTATAACTTAATGATATGGTATTGATTTACGCGAGACAGATTATATTGTACGGTCTGTGTCATTGGTAAAAGTGGACCATCATTATTGACAATAATAATGGGCAGACAGACGAGAGGGGGGAAAATAAATAAAGGATTATCTCTTGAAGAGAATTCATTCATTTCTTCGGCATGTTTGTTGCTTCTTTTCTTTTCTTCTCTCTTTTCTTGTTTTAATTTTGGTCTCGTTTATACTTTATTCCCTTATTTTTTCTTTTACTTTACATTTACTTTCCTTATTCAAACCCATTTTCCGTTGGTCTCATATATATATATATATATATATATATATATATATATATATATATATATATATATATATATATAATTAAGAAATCTGCAAATGATTTAAAATTTGATATTTAGTTAGTTTTTATTACATCGTATATGTACATATTTGTGCGATATGTGTTTCAGACATTCCAGTCTTCTTAAAAATTATAAGTTGTAATAACAATCCTATAAATATATATATATATATAAGATTTTTGTGGGTCAAACAAGAGTAAAGGAAATATATTAAAATGAAAAGCTCTACAAATTATTTCAAATTATATATTTTTTAAGAGGACTGGAATGTCAGAAACACGTGTTACACACACACACACACACACACATATATATATATATATATACATAGACGATATGATAACAACAAAAAAAGCAACTAAATACTAAATTTGAAATCATTTCCGGGTTTTTTAATTACACACACACACACACACACACACATATATATATATATATATATTCACAAGTAAAGATCCTTTACCATACTATTCTGAGAATCACGATTCCGCTTGTTGCGGAGCCGATAAGCATGTCGACTCCGCAAATGATTTAAGTTAAATGCCGGCGAGTGTGCATGGCCAAAGACAATGAAGGGAGACAGAAGGCGAGATAATAGATACAACTAAGTGACGATTTTATTTGCCGGAATTACATACGTGTATGTAAATGTCCGTGGCGGTTGTAATGTGGTCTTCAGCTAGGATGGGTTACGTCGATAGCTGGTGTGGTCGAGTCGTGGTTGTGCGCAGCAGGACGTTCGACGAGAGTAGCTGGCGTAGGTCGAGTCGTGGAGATACAGCTAGATGTTTGATGCTGGTAAGCTGAGATTGGTCGAGGCGTTGGATGCAGTTGGACAGTCGTCGCGGGCAGCTGAGGTCGGTCGAGTCATTGCGGAAAGCCGAAGTCAGTCGCTGGTAAATCAATGTCCCGGTTTTGACACTTCGTTGATATGGTCGAGTCGTGGTTGCTAGCCCGTAACAGCGAGTCGTTATGTGGGCTAGTTGTTGCAAAGCTAGGGCAGTCCGTAACAGCGAGTCGTTACGTGGACTGAGTGCTGCATTTGTAGGAGCGTCGTAGTCGGTAGATCGATATCCCGGTTTTGACAGTACGTTGGGTTAACCGGGGGGGGGGTGTCGATCTGTTTGCTAGCCCGTAACAGCGAGTCGTTACGTGGGCCAGATGCTGCAATGCTAGTGTAGTCCGTAACAGCGAGTCGTTACGTGGACTAGATGCTGCGTTGCTGGGACAGTCCGTAACAGCGAGTCGTTACGTGGACTGCATCGCCGGAGAGTCGTGGTCGGTAGCTATGGCTTTGTCGTGCCAGATAGCTGTGCGGGCGTATCGTTTACGGTAGCTATGGCTTTGTCGTGCCAGATAGCTATGCGGGCGTATCATTTACAGTAGCTATGGCTTTGTCGTACCAGATAGCTGTGCGGGCGTATCGTTTACAGTAGCTATGGCTTTGTCGTGCCAGATAGCTGTGTGGGCGTATCGTTTACAGTAGCTATGGCTTTGTCGCGCCAGGTAGCTGTGTAGACGTATCGCTGACGGTAGCTATGGCTTTGTCGCGCCAGGTAGCTGTGTAGACGTATCGTTTACGGTAGCTATGGCTTTGTCGTGCCAGATAGCTGTGCGGGCGTGTCGGGGCGGTAGCTATGGCTGTTTCGCGCCAAAGCTGTGCGGACGTATCGAGTTGATAGCTAAGGCTGTTTCGCGCCAAAGCTCTACACTGTCGAGCGGACAGGCCAGGAGGCCGAGGCTAAGATTGGCGTTATCTTAGCTCTGCGCGGATAGTGGAGCGGTAGCTAAAGGCCAACCCCTGCCTTTAGCGCTGCGCAGCCAAACGGACGAGCGGAACCGAGCGATGGTTAAGATCGGCTGGTCTTAGTGAGTCCTCTTCGTGTTTGCTTCCAGGCCGTCTATTTCAACTGGTCATTAATGACCTGTTAGAGATGCTCCGACCCGCAGAAGGAGACCTCTCATAGCCCTTAAAAAGGACCGTAAAAAAGGTTGTTGAATCTACCACTAGAAGTGGCGGTGAGGTGGGTGCAACCACGATAACGTAGGACCCGAGCCTCGTGGAGCCGAGTGGCCCCTGAGAGCGTCCGCGTAGACCTCTGTTATTCATCGTTGCGTCCTACCAACGCACGAATATGGCACAAGGCCGTTTTTAAGGTGGGCCTGGTCGCAGGACCGAAGCCCACACGCGTCCAGCAAGGCCAAAAATTCCTTCGGCCCCGTCGGCATTCCCCTTTTTGGGGCGCCTCAGGCGCCAGGCAATAAACCCAACCTCCCCGAAGGGGGTATAAGCCTGGGGGGATGGCCCCCTGACCGGGATGACCGGAGGAAATCTCCAGTGCCGAGGCACACCCGGCAGAACCGCCCAGAGGTTAGACGGCCTACCGAATGCAACCCAACAACTGGAGAGGAAGGACCACACACAAACGCCCTAGAGCGTCCGCGGGGACTATTTGTCGCTGCCTCCCACCAGACACGACTTGACACAAGGTCAAAAGCCCGAAGGCCGATTAAAGTGGAGATAAAGGGGAGGGGAACGTCGGGAACGAGCCGAGACTCGAACCCTGCTGGTCTATGCTGCTCAGCGGCTCACTTAGTGCAATGTGAGCCTGATGAGGCAAGCAGTTTCACGAACCCAAATCTGGGTCCGGGCACGTATGCCGGGTTATGGCTTGAACTAGACACCAAGGTCTAGTGCCATTCAAAGGTTTCTGAGAGCGTCCGAGGACCTCTGAATTTTCGCCGCCTGAAGCCTTTTTATATGGAAGAAAGGGAACTCCACTTCTGTTGCGCCACGTGAATAGAAAGTTCTTCTACAAAAAAAAATGGACGCAGAAAATAAGTACTTCTATAGTCCTGTATGGTCTAGCAAAGAGTATTACCTCCATTTTTATAGAATTATTTCTGGCAGAAGTGTTTTGCAAATGTTGATAAATGTTAATTTATCCCTTTCTTAGCTGTAACGGCCGGTTAGAGTCGAAAAAGGGCTTCATCATTTCCAGCCGCACCCGGATGTTATTTCTCTTGGGCGAAATGTGTAATCCGATATGTTTACGTTCGCAGGCCAGTCGCGGCGCGCACCTGGCGAAGCCCCGGGGCCTGTTCTGGACTTCGGTCCGGAGCGTGGCCCTGGAAAAGGAACAATGGCAGACTTGGGGCCTTTAGTTAGGCACCTAGTTTCGACTAGGCTACCTTCGGGTGGGCGAGCTGCATTTTTGTCTCCTTTGTCCCCTTTGTACGGCACTAGACCATGCGTCTAGTTTAAGCCGCAAACTGGCATACGTGCCCGGACCCACATTTGGGTTCGTGAAACTGCTTGCCTCATCAGGCTCACATTGCACTAAGTGAGCCGATGAGCAGCACAGACAAGCAGGGTTCGAGTCTCGGCTCGTGCCCGACCTCCCCTCCCCTTTATCCCCACTTTAATCGGCCTTCGGGCTTTTGACCTTGTGTCAAGTCGTGTCTGGTGGGAGGCAGCGACAAATACTTGGTGCGCTCCTGGCGAAGCCCCGGGGTCTGTTCTGGACTTCGGTCCGGAGCGTGGCCCTGGAAAAGGAACAATGGCAGACTTGGGGCCTTTAATTAGGCACCTAGTTTCGACTAGGCTACCTTCGGGTGGGCGAGCTGCATTTTTGTCTCCTTTGTCCCCCATGCACGGCACTAGACCAAGCGTCTAGTTTAAGCCGTTAACTGGTATACCGTGCCCGGACCCACATTTGGGTTCGTGAAACTGCTTGCCTCATCAGGCTCACATTGCACTAAGTGAGGCCGATGAGCAGCACTGACAAGCAGGGTTCGAGTCTCGATTCGTTCCCGACCTCCCCTCCCCTTTATCCCCATTTTAATCGGCCTTCGGGCTTTTGACCTTGTATCAAGTCGTGTCTGGTGGGAGGCAGCGACAAATATCAGGCCAGTCGCGGCACGCTCGTTATGTAAAAATCACTGAGACTTAAATGACAATCAGAATCGTTAAACTCCGTGTAGTAATTCAAGTGAGTTTTTATCCTTGTTAATATTATATTTGTTCTACACAGAGCTCATTTGTTTGTATACTGTTAAATTGTTTCAAGGATTGTTTTTTATTGTTTGCACACAATTAAATGGTCTCAAGTATTGCTATCAAATACTAAAAGTTCTATGTGTCACATTTAAATGGTTTCGAGACTTGCTATCTAATATTAATAGTTCGATTTTATATTAATCATTTATTTGAACACAGTTAAATGATTTCAAGGATAATAAATGATTGAATAGTTATATTTAACCAATAGATGGGCCCCTAATAAGTACTATCACTCCGGGTCAGAGTAGACCTGGGAATAATGGCAGTGAAGGAGTACTCCCCACACCTCAAAGCTCCAGGACTAGAGCGTCACCATCCGATTGTTTTGTGTTATATCCAGGACACTCATTAGGGAGCGGTACAGAAGGCGTATTCTACAGCCCCAGCCAACTGGGCAAACTATTAAACGATTTAAAGTAATGCTATAACACTAATGATTCTATATAGTATTAATCATATGTTTGCACATAGTTAAAAGGTCTCAAGTATTGCTAACACAAATAGTTCTACTTGTGCACTGGTAAATGGTTTCAAGTATTATTGTTTATCCCTGATGGTTCTATTCAACATTATTCCTTCGTTTGCATGCAGTTAAATAGTTCTAAATATTTATATCTAATACTTATAGATTTATTTACATACAGGTAAATGGTTCCAAGTCTTGCTATGTAATACTAGTAATCTAGTTTAACATTAGTCATTCGTTTGCACGCAGTTAAATGGTTTCAAGTGTAGTAAATGATTAAATAGTTCTATTTAACCAATAGATGAGCCCCAAACAGGTACTACCACTCCGAGTCAGAGTAGACCTGAGAGTAATAGCAATGAAAGGTGTACTCCATATTCCTCAAAGCTCCAGGACTGGAGCCTCACCATCAGAGTGTTTAATGTCATAATCCAGGACACTCGTTGGTGAGGGATCTTACTCTTCTGCAGAGTGTTTTAAAGCCGCAGCTGACGAGGTGAAGTTTTTAAATGGACAATGGTTATACCACCTCCCTTTAATATATATATATATATATATATATATATATATATATATATATATAAACTGGACGAACCGCGAATCCATTGGGTTCCCGTTGTAACAATGTTTTATGATGATATTGATGGTTCCATTTAGAAAATAGTGAAGAATATAGTATTTCATAGTTATTTCCGTTATACGATGTACTGTTTTTTTCTGGGTTTCAGTTATATATATATATCAATGGGAAAGGGTGATTTGTGAACCAGGGCATGCAGTTCATTATGCAGGCTAATCACCAGGGCGGAGAGGATAAAGGAAAAGTTTACTCTGCACACCCGAAAAATTGTTTGTGAATGTGACGTGAACTAATTTTAATGTGAGAAAATGCACTTCGACCAACAAGCCCTGTTTCAGACCTGATTCCCCTCTCCACTTGATGTCCCCATTCCCTATTAGTAATACCCTGGTGACGATGTTGACTGCTGTTGGTCACGAGAGAAAATAATAAAATCTACAAATAATGAGTGATTAAAATCAACTCAATTCTTTGTTTCTTTTTGGCAAATTCATCGATGAGTTTATTTTAAAAAGTATCTGCACCACGCTTTCCCTTCATTTTCTTTAAAAGGTCTTTATTCACGGAAATCAAAACCAAATTACTTAATCGCTCTTCCCTTTGGAAATACCTCATATTTATACCCTTATTACAGTGAAGAAATCGATCTCTCACAAGAAGCTGATGTAGTGAGTATGGTCAGAATCAGACGCAGTAACTTCGTGACTTTTACCAGAGTTTGATTTACTTCAAATCATTTCTGCGACTTCTTGGATGCTTGATACTTTCGTTGCAAAACCTGCTGCATAAAGTGATTTTAGCTTGCATTTCAACCCATCCAAATTCAATGTTTTATATAAATCAAAAAGTAAAATGCTTACATCGGAATTTTTTTTTCGTGAGCGTGAAAAGGCTTCATATTTAACAATTCAACAAAATCTGAAGTCTCCCATTGTTTTAAATCTTTGCTCAACATGAACAATAACTTCATTCAAAATGTTGTCCAGGACCGAATTATACAATTTTTTTGTATAAATCCGTCCGACTATAAGACCTTTGAATAGACAAGTTTTTGATTACAGTCGTACAACGCAATAAAATCATTATCACTTCAGTAGATTGTGACTGCTGGGTTAATACAACTGAAAGCAAGCAAACATTTTTTTACCTTTCAGTGGCTTTTCACTATGGCTTCCATTTTATTATTTAAAGAGAAGAATAAAACAGGAAAGACTTTAGCTACGGCCTTTTCTAACCGTGACTACAACGTAAGCAAAAATATGTTCGCCTTTCTGTGACTGTCTCTCTTTCCCCCTGTGGCTGTCTCACTTTTACCCTTGACCAAGCCGTCAATCAGAGATTCTCTTTACAGGACGTACCTGTGAAAATAAGCGGAAGCAGTCACGTGGCTGAACGGGAATGTGAGGGTGTTATGAAATGATATATGCAGATGCCGACGTGAGATACGAGCAGTGAGAGTTTCAGTCTTGTGTCAGTCTGAGCTTGCTGTCACGAGAACACCAGCGAGTGGTTTCTCCCCTCATCATGAGTATATAGCGCACTCACTATTATGTCCTGTCTCTCTTTTTCATGCACCCAGCTTGAAGGAAATAATAATAAAAAAGGGAAGACTAAAGCCATGGCCTTTTGTTACCATGACGAGAACGTAAGCAAAAATATTTTTACTTTTCTATAAGTGTCTTTCCACTCAAAGGTAATAAGGAAGCTACTAAATCCATTGTTTTCACTTGCATCTTTTCTCGCTAAACCAGCACACGTTTTTTCTACTTAGACTCACTAAATAATATCCGTTGTAACAATTATCCTTAGAAATGGAAAATGGGAAATAGAAAAAAATACAAATAAATAAGGGATAGTGAAAACTATCAATAATTAATTTTATATTACACAAAATTATTTATCCTGGAGGAAATGTAAGGCATGCAGTACATAAGTCACATACATGGACACTTCGCCCCTGAAATATATATATATATATATGTATATATATATATATATATATATATATATATATGTGTGTGTGTGTGTGTGTGTGTGTGTGTGTGTGTGTGTGTGTGTGTGTGTGTGATAAGAATTATAGATAAATACATATTGATAAATAAAACCTCTCGGTATGAGGAAAAAAGAAAATACCGAAAATCAAACTGACGTTTCGGGATGAGGATAGCTTCTACAGAATCAATTTGATTCCACAAAAACGAAATCTGTACGTTACAATGAGAGTTGCATGCCACATTTACTTATTCATTTAGATTATACTGTATCGGTGAAATTTTAGACTTTATTTGAATTATTTTATTTTTTTGTTTAACTTTTAGTATCCCACATTTCTTGAGCACTAATTCGGTGAAAACAATGGGAAAATTATAGAAGCCTAGCCGTATATTGGTTAGTAGTTTCATAGCTAAGTATACTCTCTATACATCTTCGCAGTTACAAATTGTGTTCTTTTTTTTTTTTTTTTTTTTTTTTTTTGTTTGTTAGAGACTCATTCCTTTAGACAGAAATTCCAAATACTCTGATACATTGATAACGTACTATTAATATAACAACATATATAGATATACGTGCGTATGTATGAGAGAGAGAGAGAGACAGAGAGAGACAGAGACAGAGACAGAGAGACAGAGAGAGAGATTTTAAGTGTTACAAGTGTATAATAAATTTAAAACAAGAAAAAAGAAACACTATCGAGAGAAAATACATAAAGCAATAACTTAGAAAGAAAAATGTCAGACTTCTTAGATTAAAACATCAGAATAGCACGTTAATCGGATTGGAATAATGCAAAGGTGTTTTTGTATATTAAAAATGTACAAGTATGTCACCTACAACTGGTTAACACGCGGTATGAAATTGAGTTTGTTTGAATCATGTTTATGTAAGTTGAACATCAATATTTTCATATTTGCAATTCTATCAAAAAACCTTTTAAGGTTTTAATCTTGTTATTCTGAAAAAAAGTCTCAACTTTGAAGAATTAAGAATTAAGAAAAGGAGACGGACCAAAAAGGAAAAAAGGGATGGAGGGAGAATAAATAGTAAGGAGAAAGATGCAGAGAAGAGATAGAAAGGAGAAACAGAGAGAGAGAGAAAACGAAATAGAAAAATAGGAGATAAACCAACACAGGAAAGGGCTGATATAATTTGTTAGAAGTTTCTTTTACTTCTACAGAAATATCTCATCTACTGAAAGTGAAGTCAACATACACCCAGGAGAGGTCTGGACAGCTATTGGCAGGTTATAGATCCTACTGAAATCTGATCTCTTTGATAAAATAGAACAGGATTTCTTCCAGGGTGTGGCTGTGTCAGTACTAGTGTATGGATGCACCACCTGGACCCAGACGAAACGCGTTTAGAAAAAGCTGGATGGAAACTACGCAAGAGTACTGTTTTGAACAAATCCGGGAAGCAGCACTCCTCATAAGTGACATTCTATTATGGAGTCCTACACATGGATGTGCCAGTGTTGACCGACTAGCAAAAACTTACATACATCAGCTCTTGGACACCTACGAGTGAGTTCGAGTCTCATTGAGTGTCCCATTCAAACGGCCTTGTGCCATATCTAAGCAAAAAGCTTAGTAAATTTTACATACATCAGCCCTGTGTAGACAGTGGATGTTGTCGGGAAGATGTGCCAGAAGTGATAGACGATTGTAACTGATGGCAAGAGAGAGAGAGAGAGAGAGAGAGAGAGAGAGTCAAGGAACTCCGCGCTATCAGCACGACTTGATGATGATAATGACTTTCGACGAAAAGTAAAAAGTGAAAGAGAAGAAAATCTGTATAATGACCGATACATTTATCCACACCAATCTCTTCACCTTCTCACGTTATGTTATGGTTTTTGTCTTTGAAACCGCATTTATTTTCTTTTTTTCTTTTCGCAATTTAATTTCCTTTGTTTTCATATCTTAATTTCCTGTTATTGTCAACGTTTAGTATTACATCCACGAGATGAGTATGTGTGTGTGTGTGTGTATATGTGTCGGGGTGGGTGGGTTGGTGTTGAGTAATGGAGCAAGGTAATTACCTCGGGTACTTTTTTTCCTGCTATTTACTAATCACTTTTTTCTATCACTAGGGTTTATGTTCATAGGTTTGTAAACTCTAACTAAATTGGGGTTTCTATCTTGGAACAGAACGAAAGATGTGAAGTTAAGGCCGATAGGAAGGAAAAAGCACAATCAATAAATTTTGATAAAATCAAGAAAAGAAAAAAAAAAGAAACGTTGGGCAGATTATGCTTTTAATTGTGCTTAGAACACTAAAATTGTCAAACCAAAGCTTTTAATTGCGCTATGAATAAAACGTTTGGCAGATGTAAGCTTTTAATTGATTTTCGAACACCAATGTTGGGCAAAACTAGACTTTTAATGGCGCTTCGAACACCAACGTTTGACAGATGTAAACTTTTAATTGTGCTTCCAACAAAAGAACCCCTTTAAGTTCAATTCAATAACCAAGTTGATGTGTATAAAAATAGCTGCTCAATTGTCTGACGACAAGCAAAGAGAAATACGTAAAATTCACGAAGAAAAATGCGTATTCATTCACAAGAAGTGCCGTATCTTGGAACTTATCCATTATTGTTATTGTTTCCGATACGCACTGTTCCTCGTCGTCGTAGAGATAAAGATCTGAGTGAGTTGCGATTAAAAGACAAGCAAAATTAGGAAATAAAGAAAAAATAATGTTAGAATTATTAATGATTTGTATTCATTTGATAAAAATTCTTCTTGTATAAAGTAAAAATAAATGAGTATTGAACTCTACAATAGGAAAGAAATCGATGTTAAATTTTCTGATGTTACCCATAGCAAACTAACATGAAATGATAAAAATATAATTTTTGTTTACCTTCGTAAAAATAGAATATGGTGCATTACTCAGGATTCGATGCATCTGAAGATGACTACTTTCGTACTACATCATAGATTAGATATCTTTATCGCTTATCTGCCCAAGCGACCTTCGCTTTTTAGCGCTTTTTTTATTAGTTACCGAGAGGTGACTTCCAGCTTCATTCCTTTATTGAAGAAAGGTCTCAGAGTTTCACAATCTGAATCCTTCCTGATTTAGTCCTTTATTTCGAGTATCATCGTTTCACCTTTTCCTGGCAATTTAGAAATCTGTTCATGTATCCTAACTTTACTTCATAGTTGTAATTGTCGAAAGATGTTTAGCTAACCGTCAGAGATAATGCACGCATTTCCCCAAAATTGTCGAGCACGGTATATTTACTTTCGTCTAAAGTTCGAAACTGGATAATTAGTTATAACCATCTTTTTTATGTTTCCAGGGGTAATTTATGACTCTCATCAGGTGAAAATGTACTTTTTTCGCTTAGAATAATAATGATAATAATAATAATAACATAACGAAAACGCCGAATGGATAAACAATATGACAAAAGAATTAGAAAGGCTTGAAGAAGGCTCGAAAGTGGAAATACACATCAATTTACTCAAAACGACACTAAAAAATATCAAACTGGAAAACGCCAGGCCATGATAGAATACATGGTACCTGGTTCAAGAAATTTACCTCCTTTCACGACAGACTAGCACTAGAAATGAACAGATGCCTACAAAGAGCACACGTACCCGAATGGATGACCAAAGGAAAGACCACATTGATCCAAAAAGACCCAAGTAAAGGAACCGCTCCAAACAACTACAGACCCATAACCTGTCTACCAATGATGTGGAAAATATTAACAGCACAAATAAGGGAAAAGATTTACTACTCGCTAACAAGCCGCGGATTGTTCCCTGAGGAATAGAAAGGATGCTGCGAAGGATCCTGAGATACTGCAGAATTACTTTACATAGATCAACACATCCTAAGCAAGAGCAAGACTAGACGGAAAAATCTAGCTATGGTCTGAATTGACAAAAAAAGGCATATTATATGGTCCCTTAAAACTGCCTCAAAATGTACAAAATATCAGATGAAGTCATAAACTTTATCGAGAAAACCATAAAAACCTAGAGAGTGGAATTAACAGCAGCAGGAAGAACTTTCGCTGAAGTAAAGATCCAGAGAGGTATATTTCAAGGAGATGCACTATCACCGTTACTATTCATAATTGCCATGATGCCACTTAACCACATACTCAGAAAATGCACAGACGGATATAAACTTAGTTGATCGAAGGAAAAGATCAATCACCTAATGTATATAGATGATATCTAACTATTTGCAAGAAATGAAAAATAACTGGAAACTCTAATACACGTTGTTAGAATATACAGTCAGGACAAAGAAATGGAATTTGACATAAAAAATGTGCCGTGCTAGTAATGAAAAGTGGCAAACAACATCTGACTGACGGAGGGAAACTACCAAATCAAGACAAGATTACAACGCTCGGAGAAAAGGAAACTTGGGCATCTTGGAGGCTGACACCATCAAACAAGTGGAGATGAAAGAAAAAATTAAGAAAGAATATCTCAAGAGAACTAGAAAGCTGCTCGAGATAAAACTATGAAGCAGAAACCTTATCAAAGGAATAAATACCTGGGCTGTACTCCTCGTTAGATATTCGGGACCCTTTTTGAAGTAGACCAGAAGAACTTGAACAAATGGACCAAAGAACAAGGAAACTAATGACTATGCATAAGGCATTAAATACCAGAGACGATGTTGACAGACTATGTGTAACAAGAAAGGAGAGAGGAAGAGGACTTACCAGCATTGAAGGCAGCGTTGACGCATCGAGACAACGACTCGAGGACTGCATAGAAAAGCACGAAGAAGGACTGATTACAGCCGCAGAAACGATACTGACAATGTGATGGCCAACACAATGACAATAACTAAGAAACAAAAATGGGATAAAAAAAAACAACTCTAGGGGCGTCTTAAACGACGAATAAATAACATCTCATACGAGAAAACCTAGACGTGGCTAAGAAAAGGAAACTTTAAGAGAGAAACAGAATCTCTCCTAATAGCAGCATAAAACAACACCATAAGAACCAATCATATCAGCGAGAATCGTTAAGACGCAAAAAAATAGCAAATGTAGGTTATGCGGTGATGGAGACGAAACCATCAATCACATAAGCGAATGCAGCAAATTAACACAGAAGGAGTATAAGACTAGACACGACTGGGTGGGTAAGATGATCCACTGGGAGATGTGCAAGAGATTTAGATTTGACTATACGAACAAATGGTATATGCACAACCTAGCATCTGTCCTGGAGAATGACACTCACTATGGGACTTTGACATGCAAACGGATCACCTAATCTCGGCCAGAAGACCAGACCTTATAATAATCAACAACAGAAAAAGTGAACTTGCAAAATTGTGGACTTTGCTGTCCCGGCTGACCACAGAATGAAACTGAAAGAAAGTAAACGAAGGATAAGTACCTCGACCTTGCTTGGGAATTGAAAAAACTATGGAATATGAAGGTGACAATTTTACCAATTGTGATTGGTGCTTTCGGTACAGTAACAACGGATTATTAAAGGGACTGGAGGACTTGGAAGTTGAAGGAAAAGTAGAGACCATCCAAACTACAGCATTATTGAGAACGGCCAGAATACTGAATACTGAATCCTGGAGACTTGAGGAAACTTGCTGTCACTCAAACTCCAGTGAAAAACCATCAGCTAAAACTGATGTGTAAAACTCTAAAGGAGTAAATAATAATAATAATAATAATAATAATGCCATGCTCGTCATGAAAAGTGGAAAACGACATATGACTGACGGAATGGCACTACCAAATCATGACAGAATTAGGACGCTGGAAGAAA
The DNA here is from genome assembly GCA_963585895.1 of Sepioteuthis lessoniana. Lineage (NCBI taxonomy): Eukaryota > Metazoa > Mollusca > Cephalopoda > Myopsida > Loliginidae > Sepioteuthis > Sepioteuthis lessoniana. Next base: position 80,808,626 of record OY757916.1, on the reverse strand, counting down.
ATGAAACCTACAAATACTTGGGCATCTTGGAGGCTGACACCATCAAACAAGTACAAATGAAAGACATGATCCGAAAAGAATATCTCAGGAGAACGCGAAAACTACTCGAGACAAAACTCTCCAGCAGAAACCTCATCAAAGGAATAAATACTTGGGCTGTGCCACTAGTCAGATACTCGGGACCCTTTCTCAAGTGGACCAGAGAGGAACTTAAACAAATGGACCAAAGGACAAGAAAACTAATGACCATGCATAAGGCATTACACCCCAGAGACGACGTTAACAGACTATATGTATCTAGAAAAGAGGGAGGAAGAGGACTTGCCAGCATCGAAGACACCGTTGACGCATCCATACAACGGCTCGAAAACTACATAGAAAAACACGAACGAGGACTAATTACAACCATCAGAGTCGATACGGACAACACGATAAACGAAAGAATGACAACAACTAGGAAACAAAAATGGGAAGGAAAACAATTCTATGGCCGCTTTAAGCGTCTAATAAACAACATCTCGCACCAGAAAACCTGGACCTGGCTAAGAAAAGGAAACCTTAAGAGAGAAACGGAATCCCTCCTAATAGCAGCACAGAACAACGCCATAAGAACGAATCATATCAAAGCAAGAATAGATAAGACGCAACAAAACAGTAAATGTAGGCTATGCAGTGACAGAGACGAAACGATCAATCACATTATAAGCGAATGCAGCAAATTAGCACAGAAGGAGTACAAGGCGAGACACGACTGGGTCGGCAAGGTGGTCCACTGGGAAATGTGCAGGAAATTTCAATTCGACCATATAAACAAATGGTATATGCACAAGCCGGTGCCTGTCCTAGAAAGTGACTCGCATAAACTCCTATGGGACGTTAACATACAAACGGATCACCTAATCCTGGCCAGAAGACCAGACCTCATAATAACCAACAAAAGAAAGAGAATCTGCAAAATTGTTAACTTTGCTGTCCCGGCAGACCATAGAATAAATCTGAAGGAAAGTGAAAAGAAGGATAAGTACCTCGACCTTGCTAGAGAATTGAAGAAACTGTGGAACATGAAAGTAACGATTGTGCCAATTGTGATTGGTGCGTTAGGCACAGTAACTAAAGGATCATTAAAGGGCCTGGAAGACTTGGAAGTTAGCGGACGGGTGGAGACTATCCAAACGACAGCATTGCTGAGGACGGCCAGAATACTGAGACGAGTCCTGGAGACTTGAGGAGACTTGCTGTCACTCAAACTCTAGTGAAAAACCATCAGCTAATACTGATGTGAAAAACTCTAGAGGAGTAAAAATAATAAAATCTTTAAAGTGATGATTATTGAAATCGAAACATCATTTTTGGATAATCCTAGTGTTTAAACAGTCGAAATATTCTTCTTACAAAAGAAAGTGTAGCAGTCACGGATCTATTTCCTTTCGCGAATCAATGCCCTCGCCAAGCGATTCGGCTATACACTGATCAATCAAGGACAGAGTGCATTGATTCCTTCTTCCTCTCTCGAACTATTTTTTCTAGTCCTTTTTGGTAGTCAGCCGACAACCCAGAGAGCACCTAGTTAGCAGCCAAGATAGACCTCTCTCGCGTCCACAGCTACAGATTCCACTTGGAACCCCTTCTCTGAAGAACACGCTACTACTAGCTTCACACACAGAAAAACCAGCCTTGCAGTCAGTCACACGAGCTATTTGCTGCAGTGACACACACTTCCTACAAACTCAAGGACCAACATACTAACCGGCGACACCTAAAGGGACACTTTCTCACTCTGACTCTTTTACTTCTGCTAAAATAATAAACCTTTCGCTGTTGTGTTTCAAAAGAAGTTTCGTTATTTATTTGCGTTGTCAAATAATTTATAGTGTTATGGATACTAACCATTTTCAACACTAAAAAAGTATTATTATTCGATTCACTCACGTCGAACAAGACAGTTACCAGATTGTATATCAAAGAAATAAGTGTAGTACCAAAATTAACTTAAGAGAAGAAAAGTGCAAATTTAGTTTCAACCAGTGACGGCTCTAGAATAGAGGTTGCTAGGTTGCAGGCCCCCAAAATTGTCGTAAAATATTAATAAAAGATTATTCATTTAAATTTGAAGGCTACAAACGTACCGCCTTTCACTTTGTGCGTTACATGAAGCTACAAACATTGTACTTATCAGCTATTTATATAAATGGACACTCTTAATAAAGATGCATCATAAAACTGTTGTTAAAACATGTGAGTGAGAAATTATGTATCTATAATTATCTTTTACTTCATCGTAAATGATATACCGCAAAATATCTAAAACAGATTGATTGAAAACAGTTACAATAATAAAAGACGAGTTATCTTCCCCTTAACCTAGGGGTTCATTCCTTATGGATGAAAAATGCAGTAATTTTTCTTATTCCTATAAACTTAAGGAATTTCGTTATTTTATAATAGTTTTTCTTTTTATTTTATTGACGCCTTTAGAAATGATTGATTTTTTTTAACGCCTTGTTTTAAAAGGGTATATCAACATGTGACTAGCAAAGGCATGGACAGCTATCGATAGGCTATCGGTCATATGGAAGTCAGACCTGACCGATAAAATAAAACGTAGTTTCTTTCAAGCTGCGATCGTGTCGATACTGCTATATGGATGCACTACATGGACGCTAACTAAACGTATAGAGAAAAAGCTCGACGGCAACTACACAAGAAGGCTGCGAGCAATATTGAACAAGTTATGGAGGCAGCACCTCACAAAGCAGCAGCTGTACGACCAACTACCACCCATCACTTTCAAAGTTAGATGAACCAGATATGCAGGACTCTGCTGGAGAAGTAAGGACGAGCTCCTAAGTGATGTACTCCTGTGGACCCCTTCACATGGACGAGCAAAGGTAGGACGACCAGCTAGAACCTACATACAGCTACTCTGTAGGATGTAGCCCTGAAGACCTGCCGGAAGCAATGAACGATAGGGAGGGGTGGCGAGAGAGGGTCAGGGATATCCGTGATGATGATGATGATGATGATGATGATGGTTTTAATTGTTAGAAACTATCCCCAAAATATAATTGAATTATAAATCATAAATAACAAAATGAATCTAAAATTCGTCTAATAGGTAAAATTTAATTTCATATTCAATTTCATCAATTTTTTATTCATTGCTTTCGTTCATATTGCTATATCATTTTAAAAATCTATATAAAAATTAATTTTTACTAATACTTATCGTTAACATTCATCAAAAAATTTGACCGGTGAGCTTTTTTCAGATTAGAAAATGAATAAATAAATAAAAAGGTTGGTCGGTGGGGGTCATATTTTAAAAGAATCTTTGAAATTGTGGTCTGTATTGACTACAGGTGGCGGGTGAATAAAATCTTTAGGGCCCACAAGAGGTGGTACTATTTACTAGGGGCCGGTATAAAGTAAAACAGTTGTATTAGTACAACTTCGGTCTTATTCATAAGAAACTGAAAGATCAACAACTAAATTCGTTATCGGAGTCCCACGCGTTTTCGTTCCACACAACTTTTGAATATGAGAAAGAAAACATTTTTTTTAAATCTGCAACGCACCACTTTTATATTTACTTTAGTTAACACACACGATTGAACTTTAATAACAAAATCATTATATTCATTTTGCTTTTATTTATTGAACATTAAGTAAGTAAGTTGGCGACTATAATCGAGGATGACCCGAAGGCCCCCTTTTCAATAGCTAATAGAAGAGGGCGCTACTCCTTTCCCTGGATTGTTCCACTTAAATCTTGATCCTTACCTTATAATGGTGAGTGTTAAACAAGGCGGCATCAAGTACCATTGTTTGAGTCTTTGGTATGACTCGACCTGAGATTGAACCCCGGTTTCCCGGGCCATTGACGAAACATTAATAGGATCTTATAGCGTATATTCCATCCTGCTAGAAACCATTCTTGTACTTAGACACGCTAGAATTTAAGTGGTAGCAAAATTCTGATTAATTTTCTATCAACTTTAAAACAATTTCACAATAATTCTCCCTAACAATCCTGTCACAGAAAATACAATAACATTTTTGCAATCAAAAACATTTTTCAACCTAACTTACCTCGGAAAAGTTGAAATTAAATATGAAGACCGTCCAACTCCTGACTTGAGTACAGAAAAGACTGCTAAGAGCAAAAATAAGGATTATAGTCACTAATTTAATTCGGCTACTTATGATAAACATGATTGGATTTGCAGCTGTGAAACCCACTATTTTGTTTGCCACGTTTGTTATTTGGAAGAGAAATAGAATGGCCAACGAATGGAAGAAATAAAAAAAGGAAGTTTTAATTACTGATAAAACCTCAATTGCCATATAAGTCTGCGATATAACTGTCTAAGAATATACTAATAGATTTAGCTATACAATAATTCAGAACCAGCATTTTCAGAAACAGATAGACTTAAAAAAAATTAATAACAACACTCATGACATCAGCTGAAACTGAAAGATAATGAAATTGACTCACTGTCAACTGCACTGCCGAGGCCACATACTGATACTGAAAGATGCTTTTCAACCTTGAATAAAAAATGAAAACGCTTTTTAATGTTGACTCGAAGGCTCACGGCTTTAGCAATACTGTCAACTGAAAATAGAATGATCAGAGACATAAACAATTTTAATAAAAAAATAAAAAAAAAAAGAAAAGAAAGATTAATCATTTTGCAACGACCAGGTCACAAAAATGAATTTTACACTCAAGCAAAAATCATTTCATCAAACGGTATGTAACCATATCAAATATCTATAATTAAGCTATTATTTTATTAAGTTATTTGTCTCATTTTTGTACCTTATAAGTATATTCCCAAATTGCAGCTTTTGCAAAGATTCTTTGAATTTCTTCGTAGCATGCACCTTATATATAAAAATAAACAACTCGTGAGCAATTGAAGAAGTGAAATTGCAGAAAATATTTTTTCAATTTACTTTTGAGACTTGAAAAAATCTAAAATCTTTAAAGTAAAGACAACGATAATTTGATGCTTGCTTGTTCAGCCAGGAAACTTTATCATTGTAACTTTTTTTCTTTATCTGAAAATTTCAAAATTAGTTGACTGCAACAAAATTTTACACAACAGCACAACTTTTTGTAAATGTGTGTATAGTACATAGGAATCTGTTGATTGAACTATTTATGATCATTTACTTCTGTCATTACACAATCAGTTATGGTTTTACGAGAGTAGATCAATAAAAACATAGACAGATATGTAGCTGATTTTTATCTGAAAATTTCCCTACGTTATGTTTGATTCATGTGATTAATATTTACCACTGATTAAAGAGCCTGTTAAAAAAAGAATCTTGTTGAAAAGTAAATATTCATAATGTAAAATAAATGCTTTTGAAATTATTAGTCTGCGAATTGATTGATTTACCCTCCCACACACATTATATATATATATATATATATATATATATATATATATATATATATATATATATATATATATATATATATATATAAACAGAACTAGCTATCCAGCAGTTAGCAGAAGCCATAACTTTGTATGCTACCGAATTCTTTCTAGAATGAAACGTTAACAAGGTGCTTTTCAGCTGAATTGTCGCTGCACTTTGGTGTGTCACAATGAGTAGTTACGGGTGTCACAAAATTTTAAATGAAAATAACAAAATACTTATTTTGCCTTTTTAGCTCAATTTTGTAATTTTAATTCAAAATCTTGTGATATTACTATCGGCATTCGCTGCCAAGCTTAAATTTTCCATGAATATCAAATAAAAGGTAAATTGGTTTAAATTTTACTGGAAATTTTTTAAATGTTACAGTATATTTCGGTAAAATAAAAATGTTTTTGAATTTGAAGATACTATCAGAGTTTGTGGTTTCATTCACTGCATTTTGTTTCAGATCAAAGTGTAGCATCTATTTTCTCATATCCACGGAAAGTACAATTAACTTTCGATTCGGGTGGCTTCAACATCAGGAAGTTGTATTTACCTAACCCATCAGCTTCAAGCAAGATATCGACTCAAGGTCAATTTTTAAGCAGAGTACAAGTGGAGTGAATTCAGAGTTTTCCTCCTTCTAGATTGGTTACCATACCAAAGTTAAAGTGTCTGCTCTACTATTTACCCATATCAGGAGAAGAGAGAATAGTTGATTTCATGCCTTTCTCAAGGGTATGTGAAATGCAAACAGCTTCGACCAGGATTTGAAATCAGGTCCCCGATTCCATTTTTAATGATGATAACCATAACACTACGAGTGTCTCCTTCAGCGCAGGAATGAAGGGAGATGAAGACAGAGACTGAAAACCATTGAGTTAACCCAAAAGATGACGTTTACAAAAATTGCTCAATTTATGTTTTAAATACTGCCAACGTTCAATAAAAGGGACATAACTTTTTACAAATATTGATGTGCTGAATATTACAATTATTGTTAAAGGAAATATTTGATGGGCTTTGATAAAGCCATATTGTTAGGGTGGAAAGATTACGTCAGAAAATATCAGCAAAAGTTCATAAAGGAAAAATCACCTATTGCCGACGAGACATTGTGTGGTTAAGACATTGACTCTAAACATTAACGGGGTCTTTTCTGTCAAAAATAGAAATGATACCGAGGCACATATTGCTGATAGATTTAAGGTGAAGAGGCAGTGTGCCACAACACATAGTACATTAAACCTTGTGGCAAATGGGACTGCGTAGCTTCAGATCAGAGTTCCCATGCTAACTAATAGCCTTCACTGAAAGTGTCTTCAGTTGGCACTTGTCGAGTTTATGTCTGACCGGATATCTTTTTCGGGAGTACACGGAGGATCAACTCCTAATTAGACAACTGGTCATCTTGTTTTTGTTTGTCACTATTTACAAGTCCCAAATTTTTCCAAAGATCATTGACAAAATTCAAAATTAAACATTTGTTTTATTCCATTAAGAAACCAAAAGCAAAACAAAGATAAAAAAACAAAAAAGAAAACGCTCTCTTCTGTAACGGAACCCGTCGAATATAAAAGTTAAAAATCTGAACTTTATAGGGTCTAGTGACAAAAGTCTAGTCAAATGTTTTAATAATGAGACAAAGGTATAGTTAGCCAAGGGCAAGAGGTTTTCTCGAGCCATACATATATTAAACTGGTTAGCGCAGGTAGCTTACAGATAAAGAATTCCAATCAAGGCTCCTGGCCATTGTGTTCTAGAGATCTGTTAAGATATAAAATAGGATGTAATTACAGGTATTTAAAAGGTTCTATAAAAACAAGCCTCATCTACCCGGTACCGAGTTTCAAATGACAATTCTTGTACTTTTTATTTCAATGCTCTACCACTGAGTCTAAATCTTTGTTACTAAACCTTGTCGTTATCTAAGTAGGCAAAAGTAGTCAGAAACGTATTATTACAGCGGAATTTCTGACTAAACTCAAAGTCAAGCCCAATTTGTGAGAACCTCTGACTTGGTCAATAACAATCGACCGATTCTGACTTTGTATTTCCATTCAATGCTAGTTTCAACGAACACAAAATGAGATAGATTGATAGATAGATAGATTGATAGATAAAGAGAGGGGGGGGAGAGCAACGCATAAGCGAAGACGTGCCTTTAGTGAACAATATTTATTACTCACATTGCTTTTGTGTTTATAGCTCAGTGGTTCGAACACAGTGCTTGAAGGCGAGAGATTACAGCTTTTATATAAACTGCATTTTTTTTTTTTTTTTTTCAAAATCTGTTACTGCGCTCAGATCAAGTTAAAAACAAGTTTCTTGTTGTGATGGCTTTTAGCATGGCACCTTTTAGCATCGATTTCATCATTTTCAGACTAAACATTCTTTATTTTCTGTTTATGACTGATGCGAACATTTTATGAATTTTCATAATATAGCGAGCTTGAATGTGTGTGCATAATAGGATTTGACACGAGTCGATTGCCTATTTTTTCTAGTTTTATTTCTCACTTTTGAACTGAATGGATATACTGCTATTTTACACACACACACACATACACACACACACACACACACACACACACACACACACACACACACACACACACACACACACAGCTAAAGCTCTCGTTTGTGCTTGCGTGTGTATATATATATATATATATATATATATATATATATATATATATACGAGGATCATTAAATAAGTTTCCAGACTTTTTTCGTATGGGCACTTTTATTGATAGTACACACATGAAACTCTAGTTATTTTATTGATAGTACACACATGAAACTCTAGTTCCCTGGCTGTAATGCACTTGTTGTACCGTTACAACAATTTCTGGAGGGCCCCATGGAAGTTCTCTTGCGTGAGCGTGTCAATGACCTTCGTCACAGCCTCTTTCATCTCCTCAATTGTCTCATAATGACAGTCTCTGAGCTAAGGGAACAAACAAAAGTCACAGGGAGCAAGGTATGGACTATAGGGAAGGTGAGAAACTGTCTTGATGTCCATCTTGGTCAAATAGTCAGTGACAAGGATGGAGTTGTGGACTGGTGTATTGTCCTGCTGGAAATACCACTGACCCGTTTTGAAGAGTGCTGGCCTCTTCCGACGGAATCTCTTCCTGAACTCCCTTAAAACCTCAACATAGTAACCCTAACCCTAACCCTTTGGCCAATCAACTCTGGTGTATTGACTTCCTTACTCCTCCCACATCTCTCATCATCCCTCACAGACTCCCTGCCTTCCTTGAATCTCTTATGCCACTTAAAAACTGATACTCGATTCATACAAGATGGTCGAAAAGCAGTCTGAAGCATTCCATATGTTTCTGTGGCATTTTTTCCAAGTTTAAAACAGAATTTTATTGCATATCGTTCTTCTAAAGTGTCCTCACGTCTAGATTGGATTTTTGAAATTCACCAGCTGTGACAATCAGGCTTTAGTAGGGTGTATTCCAATTGCTGCTGTAGCTGTTCATTCGAACCTCAAATCATAAAAATTGGTCAGTCATCTCATAAGATGTATAGCAATAACATAGTGAATTTTCAAGAGTCTACGGCAATTTTAGATACCTGTACAAAAAAGTCTGGAAACTTATGGAGGCACCACGTATATATATATATATATATATATATATATATATATATATATATATATATATATGCGTGTGTGTGTGTCTGTGTGTGTGCGTGTCTGTGTGTGTATAAACCTAACCTTACACAAAACGACACATCAAAGGGTTATTTTTATCAAATCAATTAACTTAAATGTTCTTGGAAAATAAAGCGATTTTCTCTTCAATTTGCAATTGACTGATAATTTTGTTGGGTCTCTATTGGCGCTAAATGTTTTTTTTAAACATTCAAAGCTTTGATGTAACGAAGATAACGATCAAATACTAATAAGAATCGTTTCCGCCTTCTTAAATAGAAGTATCAATATCATCATAAATCACTGTTACACAGGAACCCGATACTTTTTTTTGTTATCATATATATATATATATATATATATATATATATATATATATATATATAATTGAAGAGAGCAACATTTGAAAATGTCTGAGAATGAATTTTGGAACGAATATAAATGGATGCTAAAATTTTATAAGTTTATATTTTTCTATGGGAAGAGAAATATGTTGTTAGTTTTAACGATCTGGCCATACAGCATCATGTGGAATCAGTCGATGCATCCGGTTCATAATCGCCTTAAAAATATTCTTTAAAGAGAATCTTGGAGATTTCGTTCTCGTACTAATAAATAAATAAATTGACCATCTTGCATTAACCAGCTGTTCGCAACATTGTTTTGCGACGGATTTTCCGACTGTTGAACCCAGAAAGCAAACGGGTTTTTTTCTGACGGATGTATATGCTATTTGAGGAATTGAAACAGGAATGTTTATTTTTGGTGTTAGCAAACTGTACTATATATAGAACTACATAAGAATATTAGCAATGAGTAAAAGTTCCAAGCGGTCTTCTTTTGAAAATTAGAGATCGAATACGCAGTTGAAAGCTAACGTTTCTACCCACCTAGTATATAAAATGTTTTCAACAGTACTTTGTACACTTATATTTACACAACTGAGAGGTTTGAGTTTCATGCCTTGCCCTTCAAGATTGCATTAGCATACAATACAGTACGGTACAAAATTTTTTAAACTATGGAAAATTTCTACTAATTGTTATCTTATGAGTGGATGTTTCGCATTGTGTTTTCTCGAGATGAAATAGTGGCCTTGTTGGATACATTTCCATTCCTAATTATTATATTTCGTAGTAGGGGGTTTGAACGAGAGAAGAAGATTCGAGACCCCCCCCCAAATGGTCTAGTAAAACTTTTCGGCAACCTCATATAAACCAATACATTATAGCACTCACAATTCTTCAACATTGCGTGAATTTTTCTGACGAACTCTTCTTTTTATTTCTGTTCACATTTTCTCGGTGATATTTAAATCAAGGCGCTGAGCAGGCCAATCTGTCAATACGGTAACACCTTCCTCAGGCCAATTCTGTTGTGTTGCACGCGATCTAAGGTCCATCGTGTTAAAAAAATTTTAACTTCACCAAAGTCTAACATGAAATTCTCCTTCAACAACTCGATGTATTTGGCAGTATTCAAGTTACCATCAGTTTAATCAACTTTCTTGAACCATCACTTCTTATGTATCCCCAAAGCATCAAATTCTTATCCCCAAACTTCACAGTTTACGACATGTAACTTGGGTCGTTTCTTTTTTCTGTGGGCCCTCTGATATATTCTGACTGATTAGAATGCTGTTCCATCCTAGTTTCCTCACAGAATTGGATCATATTCCAAACATCTACTAACTATAGTTCAAACTGCATTGACCAACTGAATTTTCCTTTCACATGCTTTTTCCTTAATATTGGTTTCTTAGTTGCAATGCACCCCTTCAGTTGAGGTTCTCGAAAGTTGTGCTTAGTGGTATTTACTGTCACCAAAAAGGACAAGTCACACTCATCCGTCGTTTGGTTTACTGAGTTCTTTGCCTAAGTTTTACTGTCCAGATCAGTTTTTATACCATCCAGTATTTCAACTTTCGAGGGCGACTACATTTTGGTCGAGCCTAAACACTTTCAGCGCTTTAAAATTTCGAGAGGTTTTCTGAGATGCCGCTTCTTGAAATTCCAAGTTCCTTAGCGACTGCTCGCTGGCTCATATACTTGGCTATCTTCACTATCTTCATCGCCGTTTCTTTGGAACTTTTTGCCATGATTTTAGACGTTAGAATTTTCACTGCATTTGAAAAAAACCTCAATGCTGTTGCGGAAAAAATAATTGCATATTAATGGTGGAACATTTTTGTTTTAAAATACAGTATCTTGATTGGTTTATATGAGGATGCTGAAAACTTTTGCATAGCCATTTTTGGGAGTGGTCTCACATCTTCTACTCTCATTCAGAACCTCTACTACAAAATATAATAATAAATTATAGAAATAACTCCAACAGAGCCGATATTTTTTCCATAAAAATGCAAAGCGAAATATCTACTTATAAGTTGGCAATTCGTAGAAATTTACAATAGTTTAAAGTGGCTGAAGACTTTTGAACGGTACTGTAACTATAATTATAGGAAAGAAAGACGAGAGCCATTTTGTCTGCTCCTCACGTTTATATATTACGCTTTATGCTGTGCTACATTGCCACAAGATATTCATATCAGCGAACTCTAAGCGATTACTGTAGATCGATGATTAGCATAATCGGTTTCCGCAAGCAGTTTTCCTCGAGAGATCATGCTCAAAACTGCATTGAATTTAAATGTATACATATGAGCTAACATGATTAGTTTTGCTAATACTATTGCACAAACTTTTTTATATTAGCCTATTGCCAATAAAATCTTATACACCAATTACATTTGTTTAATCCAAGACATAACTTTGAACTCGCAGATATAAATAAGATATTAGGGATTCTTTCGTTGCACTGTTAGAGGCAACGGTATATATGATGTGGACATGGCTTATATTTATTCTCAATTTTTGTATGTTCAGTGTCTACTGTATTTTTATAAGCTATTCTTGGTCAAGTTTCTATCAATAAACACTCACTAGTTTATCATAATTAGGTATACACATCTTGTTCAGTTCTCATAAAACACATAACAGATTAATTTGTAATATACAATACAGTAAGAATAATTTAGTATTCTGGCTGAACCTTTGTGAATTGGAGGCTGAACCTATATTTGAATGAAATGAATTAGGAATTACTAATATATACGCTCACGTGTGTGTGTGTGTGTGTGTGTGTGTGTGTGTGTGTGTGTGTGTGTGTGTGCGTGTGTGTAATTAAATCTAGTCTAGATTATATGGTTTCAGAACGATCCCAAAATTGGTTATATTAAAACATTACCCACAGCTGGTATAATACCTCAGAACTCCCAGCTGCACTCATCTCTTATGGATCTCAGACTTCCGAGTATAAATTTTTGAGGTAGACTTACTGTTTACCTACTCCCCCAAATCGATTTCCATCACTGGTTGGGGATTTGTAAAATACGGTCAATGTACCAGAATGCGATACTGATAAAAATCAACGTCAGAATAATTGCTTAATCTCCTTTTGGTGGATAGAGAGGTCTCGGGTTGTTTCTTTCAATCCCCTAATTGAATACACTAATGTACTTGTAAAATCTGAGAGCAGAAATATTTCCTAGTTAGCTATTTTGGTTATTTTTCTGCATATAGTGTTTAGTGAGTGGTGAGCTGTTCACCAAGAATAAATAAATAAATAAACGTTTATTTCTACTTTCGATTGTACGCAAGAGACTTTTTGACCAAGTAAATAGTAATGAGCGAACGAAAACATTTTTAGTCATTTTAAGAATGAAACGTTTGCCGAAATTGTAGTCAACTTGCTATATAAACCATAGACTCATCCCAAAAGTTACGTTTACGAAATTTCTACTCGTAGGCAACTGTGTGCACCGGTCGACGTCAGTGCGTCTACTTCACCTACGCACATGCCCGGTATTTTTAATCAACTCACCACTGTGGACAATTCAACCATATTACTTTCCTTTAAATTACACTATTTCCATTTTGTATATCATAGAATATCAAAGAAGCAAACTTTTATAACGACGGGAGATGAGTTTTAATTATTATACATCATCAAGGCGAGGTTTCAACACGGATTCCTTTGGCTCTCTCTCGCCATCAGTCCCAAGCGGCCATCGCACTTGATAGGTCCTCTAGACAGCATCCAGTTTCCGCACAGAGCTGATACATGTTAATCTTATTAATAAAAAAAGAATCTAACTTCAACGAACTAGACGTTCCAACAGCACCGCCCTTATACGTATTCGTTTAAAAGGTTGCTTTCGGAAGGGGAGGGTTACTTTAATCAATTACAGATAAATAACAGGTACTCTTTAATTAGCATTCAAAAGTTATCTCTCTTGAGAAAATACAATAATCGAAGTGAGTGTGAACACTGATGTGTTTTTTGCTGGATTACAGTAATATGCAACTATACAAAATTTGAATCATTATAATTCATATGATAGCTCTATTTTGGAAATTTCGGCAGTCAACTCGAATGGCCGGTCTAAGCTTTTTCGGTCATATAAACTATCAGCCTCATGAAATTTATTAACCAAACATAATTTTGTTGACTTGTTGAAAAGTGTAGACTGGGGAAACGTTTGTAAAATCTATACGCGAAATACGTTCGTATTTGGAAATCGACATCATAGATAAAAGAATGGATGTTAGAATGACGATAGAGCATGACAATCATTTCAATTGCAAAATTCGGTTGAAAATGGCTAATATTGGAGCCGAAGATATACGTGCACGTATGTTCTACCCTCTTTAATTTTGCGGCATTTATGAAACACCCTGTATGCCTAGTTACAGAATTACAGTGAATGAATTTCGTTTCGTGAAACGTTCCATCGTTAATCACTGAGTGTTCTTGGAATGTAATGGTGAACGAGTTAGGTTAGCAGACGATTGATAGGGAGTTTAATTCTCACCGGATGCTCTATATGTATGGTATTGTGCCATGATAAATAAAACTTAGTAAATGACTACTTCATGAATCTGACCTTCTGCCAAACTTTGCCATTTAAACAAAATTCATTGTATTCTCATCCTGTTTGTATATAGATTGAAGTTGGCAAAATGAAGTTAGAAATTCTAACTACTAAACGGGACGAAGGAATAGAATTTATCATTACAAAATACCATCTTGATTTCAAAGAGGTATTTAGAAATTTAATCCTAAGATCAAATTGTTGCCTTTGATTAGTAGGTTCGTTTTGAGCGCAATGCTGTCTTTTGACATGTGTTAATTCGATTGACCTTTAAACAATTAAATAATTGTAAGTGCATCGAACATTTGTCGCATGACACCATTATTCGACTACTCATTAATTTTCTCAATTTTCTGGGAGATGATGTGATGTCTGTCTTATATACGAAGTACTGCAGCTAACACACAAAAATAAAAATTAATCGATAAAAATATTCCTGGTAGTTTTATTGTTTGATAATACACCATCAAGGATGATCTTTGTAATTGTTACAGTCTATGAAGAAAAAAAATCCTTTTCTTACATTTACTGATGTTAGTTGACAATCGACTTATATACTTGCTAACACGAATCTCTTATAAATGGAATTCTCTTATTAATTCATAAAGGCCGGTCTTTACTGCTATCTCTGTTTTCATTAAAGTTGTATATATATAAATAATTGCAACCCAGTAAAAACAGAATATCATAGTCAAATTTTTATTACAACAGTACTTAGAATAGTCTTAGAGAATAAAGCAATTTAAAATTCAGGTTGTAAGTAAATGATAATTTTGAGGAGTGAATATTTGCGCTTGGCGTCATTAAAAAAAAAAAAAAAAAAAAAAAAAAAAAATAGCGATATAACAGAGCGATGAAATACTAATTAAAATCTTTCATTTTTTCTTAAATAGAAACATTAATATTATCATGGTCTGTTACAATGGGAATCCAACAAGTTCATGAGTCGTCTAGTTAATTATTTTATTTCATCTTAATCTTTAGTTGCTTTAAAAAAAATTATCACAACTCACCTGTGACTTGAATCTACAACGAATTTACAACTTAGATGTAGATTGAAGGTCGAATGAGTTTGAACACCTCATAAAAACAACAACAAAATAATAAAAACTAAGTTGAGAAAGAAATACAGATCTAAATTAAAAGTAATTGTTGACAGCTAGATATAAATAATACAGTAAAGGATGAGTTTTAAAAAGTTAGATTCGGGCTTTTCCCAACCAATGGTTCATCATAGCTTAGTTGATTATAGCAGCTGGTGCCTTTAACAAAGGTACTCTGAGACAAAAGGAATAAGAGTTCGAATCTCGCTAAGAACTTATTCTTTATTATTTTCAATCTGCGCTCTTTTCTAGTTGTCGCAGATTGATGGCCAAAGTGAGTTGCAATAAAAGAAGAGTAACTGAAAATCAAGATGAAAGAAAATATCAGTGTGATAAGAAAAAAGAAAGTTTGACAACGGTTCATTTAAAAAATAAACGTCTTTATTCTAGTTGTTTTTTTTCTTCTTATCAGTTTATAGCTATTCGTCTTCTCTTTTTGTTCTTAGTTTGTTTTATTTTATTCTACCCTTTTGTTCTTCATAGCAGGTTCTTAATTCCTTACACACGCACACACTAATTTAAACTTTCAAATGATGGGAAAAGGTTTTAAAGCCACATTTGGAATCGACATTTTTATCAAAAGTAGATAAACTGATACCTAATGTATTTGTATGCATACATAATCTACATCTCTTGTAGACGATAAAGACAAATACGACAAAAACAAAATCAATGGAAACGAGATGAGACCCTGCCGCCTGAAAAAAAAGAAATAAACGAACAGACTATCATGGTATATTAGTAATATTACTAAAGGGTCAACAATAAAAGCCATAACAATCGTGCATCAGTATTTAACATAACATGGTTTGGATTTATTCATACAAACAAATGTTAACGCCATTGAGTAAGAGTTAATCTCACAGACAATTACCACTGAAGTAAGTTTGATCCTTACTGGATACCTCATGTGGGTTTGTGCAATACTAAGATTTTATCTGTGAGTTGAATCACACAGTCACAGTGATCAATATTCAAACAAATGCTTTAAAGGCTGATTTTCAAAGCATGTATGCCTTTGCACTTGGAAACTAGGTGCAACACAATCTTTCTAATCCTATTTGGAGTAGTGCTGTGTGAAGCTAATATAACACACTAACAAAGTTCATGATACCAGAGATAATGACAAACAGTCACAACTTTCGGTAGGATGAATCTTTAAGTATTGTGTCAGGTTTGAGGATTGCAATATTTAGAGTTTATACAAAATAAGGAAGTTTAAAGTTCAATCTTAAATCAAAACCCATAATATTTGGTCATGTGACAAGCTCTTGATGGATCAGAGATGCTATGGTTGGTTGGTTGTTTGGGTTTTATGGCATATCAACCTTTGTAGGGTATTTAATGCCAAATACATTTTTATACAAATAATCAGTTCTATTTCAAACAATCCAGTTTAATTGTCAAAAACATTTCTATTTCAAGCTATTCAGTTTAGTCAAATAGTTCTAATTCAACCAATTCAGTTTAGCATGCAAAAACAGTTTCATTTTAAACAATTCAGTTTAGCATAAGTACGCAGTTTAGTTCTATTTGACCCAGGTTCTACCACTCTAGACCAGAATGAACCTGGAGGTGATGGCAATGAAGGGGTGCTCTGCATTCTCTAAAGCTCCAGCATTACTGGAACCTCACCATCAGACTGTTTAGTGTCATATCCAGGGCACTCATTGGGGGAGTCTTACTCTGCTGCAGAGATGCAGTCTGTGTATTCTACAGCCCCAGCCAACTGGGCAAAGTGATGCTATGGTAGATACGAATCTATTAATGGGAGATAAAGGAAATAACCACTAAAATTTTTAAAAAAATTGTAGAGCATGATTTACAAGGAAGAAAAATAGGTTTTGTACATGAAATGATAACAGCTTGACCCATCACCTAAAAAAAAAAAACAACAAAAAACGAAACAAAGCCAAAAAACAAGAAACAAGAACAAACAATTATATTAAGCTTAGGATATTATTGTAATAATCAATAATATAAAGAAATGGATCGCTACTAGAGATTGTCTTTACATAAAGTTGAGAGGGTCTGCGGAGAAAAATCACTATTTGTAATTTGGGATTTCATCAAGATTCGAACATTGATCTCCAAACACCAATGGCAAATATAGTCATGTGTGATGGCATCATCATCATCATCATCATCATCATCATCATCATCATCGTCGACGACGATAACAACAACAATCGCGAGAACGACATCAGTTCAAGGGAGACAATTCATTTTTTAAAAGTGAACTTTATACGAATACAAAATAGGAAAGAGCAGTAAAATCGTTTTTTTTTTTAACTGAAAATAATACTTTGGAAACCTGTAAAATCGAACGTTTATTACAATCCTTTTAGTATAACTGTAAGTTTATAATTTAGAAATACAAGAAATAAATTTCAAATCATATTGCTTAATAACAAAATGAAAAATTAAAAGTTGGTCTATAGTATTTATATCAGCTGAAAAATCCAGAATGATATATAAGATAGATTCTGGTAAACACAAAAAAGCCCCCAAAACAAAACAAAAAAACGAACAAAGGGGTCTCAAAATTCTATAAAAGAAAGTGCTAAAGAACGTTGAAGCCTCCTACCAACAATGACATTAAGAGTTGAAATTTGGGTTAAGAGTATAGCAATAATGTAAGTCTTCTTCACCTCAAAAGATCACAAAGAAGACATCAAAACAAAACCATTTTGCAGATTAATAAACCCAACAAAAAGTCAGTTAGAGAGGGTTTTTGCAGGAACATAATTGACATCATATGCAACATTTCGGAAATGTTACAAGTAAACCAATAGAAAAGCATTAAAACAGCTGTAACAAGTTTAATGTGATTGCTGATAAAGAAAAATGTATATTTGTTCAGACTGATATTCTATGAATTCTAGATAGAGCCTTGAATATAGTTAGAAACTACAAATCTGATGAACAAATCAACATTATTAGATACTGCCACAAGTTTATACTGCTTCACAGAAAAAAATGTTTGGCTAAAAATAAAAATTATGTCTTTCTAAGGTAGCTTTGATGGGTCTAAGATTTGTAAATTGGTAGGGATTTACTTGCTAATCTGATTTACAGAGATAACAGATTGCTACAACTTAGGAGTAAAATTTGGAGAACAATTGACACCATAAAGAATCCAAATTCACCTTTGAAGTCAGAGCTAATCTCAAGTAGAAGATTACTAGGCAGAAAACATAATACTCCATACTACATGAACTCAGCTTCTAACTAACAGTATGAAAACAAACATCCAGATCAATTATTAAAACTGTCTGTAAACTTGAGTAAAAGAAAAATTTTCAACAGAACAAAACCTGAATATGAGGAAGTGCTAAGAAAAAAAAAGCAGGTACCCATTGAAATTATTCACAATTGAAAATGAAAACAGTGATAGTAACAATAAGAAAATTACCAAAAATGAAAATGAAACATCATCTAGTTTAACAATCTTTAATAATGCAATAAAAACCAAGTTGGGAAAATGTATATCAATTTAATATATAAACACTTCTCTAAATGACATATATCATATGAAATATTCAAGAGAAATACAATAAAATCAAGTTACAGCTACACCAACAATATGCTACAGATAATAAAAAAGCATAATAGCAAGATACTAAATACAAACAAAAATACAAGGCAACTCTTCATGTAACTATAAAATATAAATATGAATGTCTTGTTGCCTGTAAATATTTTATGGAGACAGGTTTATCAAGCCACTGTGAAAACCTATGATGGGCTAAATATAGTATATTTAGAGTCTACCACAAAATGATTCTGGAAACAGATTTTACTATCATAAAACATTTTCACAAGAGATGATATTCCAATGCCACAACATTATCTAAATATAAATAGGATTGCAAAGATAAATTTAATAAATCCACAATTGTTGAATAGAACATTTTTAAAAGGGCAAAAGAGTGTGAAGCAAGTATCAAGAATTGTTGATTGTTTTTGAAGGAGAAATTAAATATTATTACTTTCCCTAAACAATATTGTCTCAATATGAAAATCAAGCTTATTAGCAAGTGTAGGCATGAGAATAAGCATGAACGGGGTCAATTAGCTGCTGACTGAAAAGAAAGAAAAAAAAGGAGGGGGATGGGTTTTAATAAACTATACAAATGAATGTTTACATTTTTATAAGCACCAACTGTGACTATTGCTGCCCCATTCTTACAGGGTGGACGTCACAGCCATTGGTTACAAATTAACAGAAAACAATTAACATGATCATAAGCATTTGATAATCAATTTTCTCAATGTTAAACTGACAGTTATGCTAAAGAGGTTGTGATAACCATTCAATTTTAAATATTTTAAAAAGTTTATTTTATAAGTTAATAGCTCGACCCCAAATATTGAGCATTGTAGAAGGAACAACCTAAATTATATATATGTGCATGTTCTAGCAAAAACAATATATCATGGTGAAATTTATATTAGAGCAATACATTTAAAATACTTTACTCAAATGAATAAAGTAATTTTAAGTATAATTTGCATTTGATTGATAATTTTGTGAGGACATCATACTGAATATATATTTTTAATTGTCCAGTTTTCATATGAGCAAATCATAAAATGCTAATTAGAATTCTTAATTTCTTCCTAAATGGAAGTATCCCTATCATCATGAAATCCTATTACAATGTGAAACCACAGGTTTGCAAGTGAATTTGTATTAAAAAAAAATCTCCTAGAAAAAAATTTGTTTTTCACAATACTAACAAATTTTGTATAGTTTTTTTTGAGCAATGTGAATATAACCATTGATTTCCTGATGTGATTTTTCAACCAGAACTTAAATAAACGTTTGATCTCTTCTGAAGTAATCATTTTACTCTGAAGAACACAAGATGAATGAATTTTCATCATGATTCCTCATACGAGTCGCAAAATACAAACGAATTTTGAGAAGGAATGATAAGCACTAATACAGAAATATGAAAACAAGTTGTGAAAAAATATCGATGTTATAAGGGAATTAAATCATTGCACTGAATTAGCTCCCTTGAGTGCAATTGTGATGCAGATTAAAACCTTAAAAGAAACCACCTACATTGTATAAAATTTTCCGAATAGAAGACACATAAGAAAAATCCATTTTCAATAACAATGAGTAGAATGAAGATCTTTAGAATTAAACGAGTTATAGGTCAATAGGTAAATTAATAAAGTTAGGAATTTTGGAATGTATGTTTATTCTGCTGAACTCGTGATCAGAAACTTGTGAAATTACCACAAGAAGATTGTATTCACAAATATCTAAATTACATACCCCGCATATCCCATATCATAGGGAATTTCTTTGCTTCTTACTAATTTCTGCTTTCTATAATTTTAACACCTTTGTCATTTTAATTCTTAAATTGCGATAATGATAGTATTATCACACACACTCGCTGAATTTTTCCTTTTATAAAAACAAGAATAAAAATTTAAACAATCTAGCCTGTAATTGTGGGTGTAAATCTCAAATGAAAACTAGCAAAAATAAATCTGCCCTACAAATAATTTTAGAAATATACTAAATCAAATTTTTATAGAAATAAACAAAAAAAAAAAAATTAAAAAAAAAAAAAAAGAAAAAACCTTTAATAAAAAAGAAATAAATTATAGTGCAAAAATTCGATCAGGCCTACAAAATATTTGATTTAAAATTGAGAATTTTATTCATTTTAAACTATATAAAACTACTGTATATTTGTAGTAGAAGGGTTGGCCAAATACATACAGGATGAAAATTCAGACAATATATTCTTGAGTACCAGCATATATAATAAAATCTTTTGTCAACTTTGAAATGGTGCTTACTTCATTGAAGCCGAGATCATAATAGCTTTTTTTTTTACTATTATTGATTTTCCTCCTCTTCATAGGAAATAATAATAAAAACGAGGCAAAGATAACACATGTATATGCATGTCAGAAAGTTGGATATTTTTGACATTTATACTGTCTAAAATCTTATAAAATATGATTTTAGATATATATTTCAAAACTAACAAATTACCTGAGAATAGAAGGGTTTTCTGAATGATGATAAGCAACAGAAATTAGTTCTAAAAAATAAATTAAAAAATGAATAAAATAAGTTTTTCTATTTCATTTTTTGTTGGAACCAATCTAGTTCAGATGTTCCATTTTAAGAGTTCAAATTTTTATCTTAATACTTTTAATGTTATTTTTTGACAAGACAATTAGAAAGCCAGAAATATGACAAACTGAAACAACAATGATGAAATAAAAAAAAAATGAGATCAAGTTTAAAAATTAGAAATGAAAAGTTATAATTCACTATGTGGTAGGAAAATGATGTCATTGCATTTTAGAAATATCACAGATTTTATTTTTCAGTTTATACATTTTGTATAATGTAGAACCAAGCAGAAAATATTCTGACAATAAAAATTCCAATTCATTATGAAACTGGAGGTTTAGTTGCCAAAAGCAAGAAGTTTCTGGGTGATAACATTGGTTCAAAGATAGGCACCAAGGCACAGCCAAAACCTGAAAGAGTAGAAGATTTTTTTGTTTTTGAAATGTGATTAAAAAAAACTTTCTAAAAATAAAAATTTCATAAAGGAAAAAATAAATAAATAAAAATTAAACATCACAATTCATCTCTAAAGTACTTATGAATGATATATTTAACCAGCTAGATCACAAGTCATTGAAATACATATATACAATTTTGTTAGTATTTTCTGAAAATTCTTTTATGCATAGTTGTATTAAAAAAAATTGAAGAAAAAAACATTCAATTCTGAACAAATTTCAACCAGTTATTTTTTTAATGCCAAATTCGAGAAATGTGGTTCTTTCAATTTGGTTAGTATCAGAAAATTCTCTTAGATCTTTTTAATGGGCTAAAATTATTTGCAGTAAGTTACATACCCTTTCTTTTTCTAATATCTTTGGCCACTCAAATATGTTCGACAAAATTTATTTGTCGACTTTACCAAGGCCTTTGATTCCATTCACAGAGGAAAGATGGAACAAATTCCACTAGCATACGGCATACCAAAAGAGACTGTCGCAGCAATAACGATTCTCTATAGAAACACCAAAGTGAAAGTATGTTCTCCGGATGGAGACACAGACTACTTCGACATCATAGCAAGAGTACTGCAAGGAGACACACTAACCCCATACCTCTTTATCATCTGTCTAGACTACGTGCTTAGAACATCGATTGATAAAAATCAAAGAAAACAGCTTCGAGCTGACAAAGAAAAGAAGCAGAAGATACCCCGCAAAAACAATTACCGATGCCGACTACACTGATGACATAGTGATTCTGGCAAATACACCTGCCCAAGCTGAAATGCTACTGCATAGTCTGGAACAAGCTGCCACAAGCATTGGCCTCCATGTCAATGCACACAAAATCGAATACATGTGCTTTAATCAAACAGGCAATATTTCCACACTAGGCGGTAGCTCTCTGAAACTTGTAGACAAGTTCACCTACCTAGGAAGCAGTGTCTCATCAACCGAGGCAGACAGCTATCAATAAACTATTGGTCATATGGAAATCAGACCTGACTGATAAAATGAAATGCAGTTTCTTCCAAGCAGCGGTTGTGTTGATACTACTATATGGATGCACTACATGGACAATAACTAAACGGATGGAGAAAAAGCTTAATGGCAACTACACAAGAATGCTGCGAGCAATTTTGAACAAGTCCTGGAGGCAACACCCCACAAAGCCCCAACTGTACAGCCACCTACCTCCCATTTCGAAAACTATCAAACTTAGACGAACCAGACACGCAGGACATTGCTGGAGAAGCAGGGACGAGCTCATAAGTGATGTTCTCCGATGGACCCTGACATATGGCCACACAAAAGCAGGATGACCAGCTCGAACCTACTTACAGCAGCTCTGTAAGGATACGGGATGTAGCCCTGAGGACCTGCCAGAAGCGATGAATGATAGGGAGGAGTGGCAAGAGAGGGTCAGAGATATCTGTGTTGGTGGCACAACATGATGATGATGATGATGATGATGAAATATGTTCAATCCATCTATAAAACAGCTCTTTTTGAGAGACAGCCAAAAGTTGCTGCTTCAAAGTCTCAAATTATTGAGATATCTTTTTTAATAAAAAGAAATTCAAACTATAAAAATATTTTTCCTCACACAAATTTTGTATGAACTCTTTCAGTTTCCAGTGAGGAGGATAGTAATGATTTGGATTTAGATATTTTCATGTAATAAGCATAAGAAAAATATATTTGATGGGAAAATTCAGATGGTTGCACTAAAATAAATCCTTTCATAAGTTGTTTTTTTTCAAAAGTGTTAGGAAAATTTATGTTTAACAAACATTGACCAACTGACCTACACCCCCAAATGCTTTATTTAAGAGATTAAAATTTCTTAAATTGCCTTTATTACTATTACTAAGAAATTTTTAAAATGGCTATTACTATTAGTAAATTTGATCCTCAAAAAATGCATTCAGCTGTAGTAAGCTTAGTAAATATCAATAAAAAAAAAAAAAAGAAAAAAAGGGATTCTACTACACCAATTTAGTGAAATGAATACTCAGTTTTTTTGCAAATATCTTTTATATTTTTTGTTTGAATTTGTTTAACTTTTAACAGTTTATTCTTAATAGAATATCAATTCAATATATGTAAATAATCTGTTTGTAATTCACTGACAAAACAGATTTTCTTTGAAATGCAAAATTTTTGAAATTTGAAGATTGCTATATCTAGTAACAAAATGACACAAAAAGCTGTTTATTTTTTGTTTTTTTTATTAAAAAAATTATTTATTGATGAACACACTTTTGAAGAACTGTATTAGTACACTTAATACTTTGTTGTAGCACCTTTTGCATTTACTATTTCTTTCATTCGTTTTGGTAATGAATCGGTTAAATCATGATGAGTCCATGATAACACTGATGCCCACACTTCAGTGATGACTTGCTTCAATTATTCAAGATTTAATAGATAGTATTTTCTTAATCTCCTCTTGAGAATTCCTCATAAATTTTCTATTAGATCTCCATTTAGCAGGCCAATCAAGAACAGCTATCATCATCTCCCAGAACCATTCTTTTGCAGATTTTGCTGTGCGAGTGGAAGATGAATTCATTGTCTCCAAACTTATCCTCAATGTATGGGATAAAGAAATGATCTAGGACATCATGATAGACAGCAGCATTAATCAATCTTTTCAAGAAGCAGATCTTTCTGACACTGAGTCAAGCATGCAACCTCAAACCATTATAGATTGAGAAAAATCTACACTTTTACCTTTGCATTTGGCATCACATCTCTCATATAACCTTCCAACACAGGGACCGTGATCCTCAAAGGAAATTCAGAATCTTGATTCATCACTGAAGATGACCTGGTTCCATTGATCAACAAAACAATTTTGATGATCTCTAGCTGATAATGAACACTTGTTTCAGTTTAAATGTTACAAGTGACTTTGAAATTAGTATCCTGCTGTCATATCCAAGCTGAGGGAGTTTCCAGAGTATTGTGGATCAAGAAACAGCTACACCAGCATCATTCCAGGCTTGGAAATTTCACCACAAGTGGCAAATCGATTAAAAATAAGGATCCTTTTCAAGCTGATATTACTCTTTAGCTTTTGTCTTGGGTTTGGAACTGCAGTTGGACAGTTTTGAGCAAGTTTGTCTTATCTTCAACATGACAGACTGAGAGCATCCCACCTGGACAGCTATCTTGTTTTGAGTCTTGCTAGTTTCTCACAGTGAATGAATGATGGCTTTTTGTGCCTCCAACATATCCTTAACTCTTGGCATTTATGATACTGGGTGATAATTTGCTTAACACTGAAGATTTTACTCTTTTTATACCAATACTTTGACACTGAGAAGACTTATGAAATTGCCTCATGTGTAAATCATTGAATTTAAATAATCTAGAAGGAAATGCCTGATTATTTACATCTATCAAATTGATATATTGTTAAGAGTAAGCTATCCAATTTTGAAGAACTTTAAGCAAAATATGAAAGTTATTTGCAAAAATAAACACCCCCCACCAGAATTTTCCATTTCTTTGAACTAGTGGAGTATTCACAGAATATTGCCTTTGAATGTGTTATAAAATACATATTACATACAAATTTATTAAATAAATTAGTTACAAGATTCATTTTTTCTTAACTGGAGTTATCATTTTTCTACCCATGTAGGAATTAATTAAAAGAAAAAAAATTCAATAACCAAATCATTACAACAATAGCATAAAACAGGATAAGTTTTAAATTCAAATTGTTTACCTAATTCATTGAGATAAAGCACTCTGTCCAGCAGTAGCAAAGTCTCAACAACTGGGGCTATACTCAAACGAGTTGTATAAAAACATACAACTTCCTTCCAACAACTGTGTGTGTCCTTACACTTATTGATAATGTCCAAAGGTACATCAGTTATATCCAATCCTAGACACTTCAAAGCCTTTTCTAAATAACTGTAAAAAAAAAAAGAAGAAACAAAATAAGAGATTATAACTAGCTAAAGATGATACGCAAATTAAACAATTCACTGTGGATTATTTTATTATAAAGAGAAGGGTCTAAGAAATTGTTTAATGGATGGAATAATCTAACAAAATCTAAAATTAGCCATAGTCATTTACTTAGCTTAGAAGAGAAATAAAGCCAAAAATATGGAGGAACCCAGTAAGAATCAAACTCACTATCAAAGGTCTGCTTGTCTAGCTTGCTAACAATAACAACATATGAGGTGTCCATTTATGTATTTACTCAAACCCTCTGTCACATGCAGGATGTGACATAAGGTCAATTGAATTCAGAGTTTTTTCTTCTAGACTAGTTGCTTAATCAACGCTAAAGAACCTAGTCTGCCATGGATTCATGACCTTCCCAAGGGCATTAACACAAAGTAAAATGCAAACAGCCTTGTCCAGGATTTGAATTTGAGTTGTCAATTCCATTTCCTCCAATGATATCCATCATTCTAAGTGCACCTCCACAAAGGTATCCATGTAAGATTAGCAATAATATTATAACTTTATTTTTCCAAAAGAGGTACTTTGTTTGGTATAATGGTTAATGAACTGGGTTAGCAGATGAGTATTTGTGAATAAATCTCAGTGGGTGCCCAGATTTCTTTCTTGTGCCACAACTAAACTAAGCTTAGTAAAAGGATACCTTGTTGTGGGGCAATGGTTAGAGAACTTGTTTAACTGATCATTATTACTATGTAATGGGTTCGATTCTAATTGGGTGCTCCCATACTCACAGCCTAGTGCCAAAACTGAACTAAGCTGAGTGGATAACTATATTATTTCAAGAGTTATTTGGACTATTAATTCTTTTTATTATTATGGCCACAATAATTTAGACAAAATATTCCATAGATTTTTTTCAAATGGACAATTAATATAGAAAGAGAGATGGTCTTTTATTTTCTCAGTAGAAAAAAAATCATACTACTTTGCCCCATAATGGTTGTTAGATTTATTGTAGGGAATTTATATGAAGATTTAAAAACTATTATGGGATAGAGTTAGTAATTATATTTTGGAGAATTTTTATCTATTTATTTTTCCTTTTTTTTTTTTTTTAACTGCTACTACACAATAGTTTGTAGCATGTTTATTAAACTAAAAACCAATGAACTGTTTATTACTAACAGCTCCCAGAAGTTAATTAATTTATCAACTTATCAATTTTTAAAGCTTGATCAGAATTTTATGGTTTCCTCTACATCAAAATAAAGTTATAAATAATGACTGAAAGGTACCTACTGTAGAGCATTGCTAAGTAAGCTCATTTTATAGACCAATTTATAAGTGTCATGAGTTCATTCTTCACTGGGTGTCACTGTGGCCTTGTACTAGACTAAGCTAAAAATAACAATGACTTGTATAGATATTTTATAAAAATTAAATCTACCAAACTTACATTTCAAAAGATAAATGTTCCACATTTTTAATGGCCAATTTAACACAACCATGTTTAAAATCTGGGTGGACAGCTCTGAGCACAACTTGCAAAGCAGCACGGTACCAATGTCGCTGTAGACTGGGACAATTATCTTCAAAAAATTAAAATCAAGAAATTTTTTTTATATATTCCTAGTTTATTTGGTAGCATTAATATTTTCTGTAATATTTCTTCAAACATTGATATACTTGAAATAATGAATGTATAATGTGTAAGCATTTCTCAATATGGCCAAAATAATGAAATAAAGAATTATAGAATATCTAAAGAAAAATCAAACTTATCACACATTAGCAAATTATGTTTAAAAAAATTAAAGTATTTTTTTAAAGAATTTATTAAAAATATTTCCATTTTGACATAATATTCCATGCTTTTCTTCTTAAGATGGAAACTTAAAAGAGATAATGTTTAGTGAAATATACACAGTCCAGGTTAAAAGCATCATAAAGGTTACTGTTATTATGCTTTTAAACTGGATTGACAGAGTTTACTTTGTTTAAGTAACATTTTCTTTTCATATTTCAGGGATAATTTTAAAAATATTTTAACATAATCAAATATTTGAGTTAATAAAAAAATAATTTTGAATAATAATAAAAATGGAGAGTTATTTCAAAAATTACTTCCTGCACAAACAATTATGGACGCAGACGATGCCAATGACATAGTGCTTCTAGGAAATACCCCCGTCCAAGCCGAAAGCCTGCTACATAGTCTGGAACAAGCAGCTGGTGGTATAGGCCTCCATGTTAACGCAGACAAGACGGAATATATATACTTTAATCAAAGAGGCAACATCTCCACACTAAAGGGTGTGCCTTTGAAACTAGTGGACAAGTTCACCTACCTAGGAAGTAATGTCTCATCAACCAAGAAAGACATTAACATGAGACTAGCAAAGGCATGAACAGCTATTGATAGGCCATCAGTCATATGGAAGTCAGACCTAACTGATAAAATAAAACGCAGTTTTTTCCAATCAGTGGTTGTGTTGATACTACTATATGGATGCTAACTAAATGTATGGAGAAAAAACTTAATGGCAATTATACAAGAATGCTATGAGAAATATTGAACAAGCCCTGGAGGCAACACCCCACAAAACAACAGCTGTACGGCCACCTACCACCCATCATGAAAACTATCAAAGTTAGATGAACCAGACATGCAGGACACTGCTGGAGAAGTAAGGATGAACTCATAAGCGATATACTCCTGTGGACCCCTTCACATGGATGAACAAAGGCAGGACAACCAGCAAGAACTTATATACAACAGCTCTGTGCCGATACAGGATATAGCCTTGAAGACCTTCTGGGAGCGATGGACAATAGAGAAGGGTGGTGAGAGAGGGTCAGGGAGATCCATGCTGGCAGTGCGACATGATGATGATAATAATGACGTACAATTTACAGTAATGTGGTTACATCATTACTTGCTTTTCTTTGTATAATAAAAAATTATCAAGATAATATATATGATACTTTTGTGCTAATTGATATATAAACCATGTACTACATGAATTCCATATTTAAGTGAGTGTTATTGAACTTAGCTTTCAGATATAATCTAAATATAAATCTCTCCTATGATAAGATACAAATAATTATTATTACAGAACAAAATGATATATACTTAGTTTTACCTGAAACTCATGGCATTTAAGGGATACATTATAGTTCTGTTCTAACCTATTAGATAATTGAGGTGCCTTCATGGCACTTCTGAAGGTAACCTCATATTGAAGTAATAACTGCATGGAGCAATCACTGGCTTGACTATTTTTTGTTTCCTGATGTTTACAAATATTTGGGAGAGAAGAGTGGATTCAAACCTTTCATAAGAGTATTAGTGCAAAGTGAACATTAACTATCTCAACTGAAATCTGAACTCAGTCCGTTGATTTCATTTTGTGCAGTTAACTATTAGACCACTACTTGTAGTACTAATGAATTATAGAAGCAGACTAAAACCTTACAATAAAAATCTATTATTACTATGTCTACTTTTTGACATAAAAGAAAGCAAATTAAGAGCCTGTGTTGATATATGTAGTCATCAATTAAACAGCCATTTTGTCCTGATTAATAGATACAGTATTGACCAAAATTAAGTACACCCCACTATTTTTTTTTTAATAAAAAGTTAATTTTTTACACCAAAGATACCAGGATTTTATTATTCATAGTAGAACATCATACAATCAAAATGGATATTATCGAGTATCATCTATTACTTAATTCTACAGCATTGAAACTCTATCACCAAAAATAAAATTGCATAAATATATATAAGGGGTGTACTTATTTTTGAACTGTTACATATTCATATTTTTGGTTACAGTTTTAATGCTGTAAAATATGGTTATAAATGATACCAAATAATATCAGTTTTGTCTGTATAATGTTTCATCAGAAATAATAAAATCCTGGTACCTTTAGTACAGAAGAAAGTTAACTTTCAAAAACATTGTTAGAGGTGTACATACTTATGAGTGATACTGTATATAGTTCCAAGCAGTGAAACTGATATGAAATGACATAATCAAAACACTAAAAATGTTTCATTTTAATGTTAATGGGGAACTATTGTTAATATTGTTAACATAACAAGATACACAAAAACCAAAAATGTGTAACAGAATATTTCATACCTTATGTTTATGTTGAATAAATTTTAAAAAGAATCAAAATTCTATTATAAAATAAGGCTGTAG
Organism: Sepioteuthis lessoniana; assembly: GCA_963585895.1. NCBI lineage: Eukaryota > Metazoa > Mollusca > Cephalopoda > Myopsida > Loliginidae > Sepioteuthis > Sepioteuthis lessoniana. Next base: position 80,778,773 of record OY757916.1, on the reverse strand, counting down.
TAGAAACTTTGATAGGAAAAAATTAGTCTTTTTGTTTTTATTAAATAAATGTCATCTTATTAAACAGATTTTGAAAAATATTCTTTTAAAGTGTGTTAGAAATCATGAATGAAGTCTTACTTACCCAGTAGCCTCTTTCTGTATGCATCCACAAAATGACATGCCATTTCTCTTGCTTCATATGACAAACAATGCTTTTTTGACAACAAATACTGACTCATAGGATAACCTATACTTTCTGGAACTAGTTCATTTTCACAACTGTTGGGAGCAACATAAAAGGTATGAAATTATAATATTAAAGTTTTGATCAACAAACCATATAAGAAAAAGGACAGTTCAGCTTTTCTAAAGCTAAAAAAATAAGGATATATTGAGAAAGTATATATCACAAGATAATTGTTTAAAAGGTCTTTATAATTTTATTACTTAACAATATTTAGTTTGGTTTGGCAAAAGGTTACAGTAATAGGATGCAAAAATATGATTGACCTCACATTAAAAGGACTTGTAAGAAAAGCTTATTAATCAGCATAGAATGATAGTGGCTTCAACTCTAACATATCAAACAAAACTAGATAAAGATTTTAACTTGTGAATAAAAGAGTCTAATTAATTGAATTTATAGGAATAACTCAACTGATTATTCAATCTATCTGGTCACTTTTGATCTAATTAAATCATTATTTCAGATCAAGTTGGATAAAATCTTAGAAAGTTAATCCAATTTCTGACATGTCAGTTACAGTTGGTTGAATAGTGACTTATTTTTCTTCAGCAAATGAAGGTTTTCTTTTTAAAGTATTTTTATTAATTACTTGGGAATAGCTGATAAGCTATCTCAAATTTCTTTATTCTGGGTTAACTTATTCTGGTAGTCAATTAGTGATTCAAGAAAATTCATTCATATGGATGAAGGCAGTGAAAACAATGACTATACTGGAGCAGCTGATAAGATATTTTACCAACATGAATTCATACAAAAATATCCAGGTCCTAAGGTGATTAAATAACTAATTTAACATGATTTCTTATCATATCAACAACTACAGGGTTGTACTATTTTATATGTAAAGAAAAGTCTGCTTTTAATTTAACCAAAATTATACAAAAATACTAAGTATGAAACAATTTTATTGTAAAGACAACTATTCTTTATTTGCTAACTAGATTGAAAGAATAATTATTCTCCACACTTCCAATAGAATTAAAGTCATTCAAAATGAAGCATAACTTACCTAATGCCAGTAAGTTTCATATAGCAGCATCCTACAGATGCAATGGCTGCAATATGTGAACTTTGACTAAACATTCGAAGAATGGTAGCAGTCAGATCACCACATGCATGTAAACCACATAATACCATTGTATCACTTGTTTGATTGTCAGTACCAGAGGGTGGTATGATCTGTTCTTGGCAAGGTTGGTCACAGTCAGATCTAGAATAAAGCATTTCTGAACCCAAAGAAATTGAAGAATTGTCTTTATTGCAGTCATTTGTTTCAGAAAAGGCTATTTTTAGAGTTGAGGGTTTAGCATTCTGTACAGTCTTATGAGAAGACTTGGTTAAATCATTGTTTTCAATTTGAGAGTTGGAGAATTTTGAGTCTTCACCTGAAGGAGTAAATTCATTGGAGGAAAGGTTTGTAAGTGTGACTGCCAAGGATGACTCTAATTTCTTAGTGGAAACTTCATCTGAGAATGTAGCAGATTTGGTATTTTTCTTCAATAAGGCTTGAAGAAATTCTTTTGGAGAAATAGTGTTATTAACTTGATAGACAATATGATGAGGCAAAGATGAAGCCTCAGCAGAAGTAGTAGTAGTGGTAATCTCATTTGGAGTTATAGCAGTGTTAGTGATGACTGAAGTAGTTGATGCCAAAGAGGTAGTGAAGTTGGATTTTATTTTTGAATTTGAAGAATAGAGTAGGTGGAAATTCTGGGAATCTTGAAATTGCATAGATTCTCTAATTGCCGACTGTGTGTGCTGAAAAAATATAAATGCATGATTAGTGCTTATAGAAAATGTCTATTATCATATTATGTCTTAAAAAGATAGCCATATTTTTTAATATGACTGATTTTATGATTCTCAAGGCAAGCAAACTCTTCTCATTTAGCTTAGTAGATATCTAGTGCACCTATATTTTAGGATTTTGCAAAAGATTAATACTACAGAGTATAGGATGTGTATATTTTCATTTGTAAGATTAACTAAAAATACATAAAAATTCAATTTTACAATATATTTCTTTTTTTTTTAAAAAAGATTCTAATTGTCATCTAAAAATATCTATTTTTTTTTTATTCATTAATAAGTAGAGTAAAGGTTAGGAACAGAAACTATTACCTGCTGCTTATAATCTTTATATGATATTTACATTCTAGGTCATTTGGTCCTGAGGGATGATCCACAAATTAGTGAACCTTTTTTTCTTGAGAATCAATTTAACAACAATAAAAGCTTTGTCTTGAAAAGCTAGTCTACAAATGTTTTCTAAACAAATGAGGATGCTAACATATTTGAAAGGAGTAATGCAAAAGAATTTTAACATTTATACATTTATATTTCAATTCTCAATATTCTAAAATTATCCAAGAAATGGGGTCTTCATAATCATGGAGTGAAATGACATACTTGTTGATAATGTCCAGAATTGTTAAATTCATCACTATATAAATGCTATGGAAGTGAAAAAACAAAAAACAAAATAAAACAAAACCAATAATGCCACCACCTGGTATTATTGTTGTATATTTTATGACTACAAAACTAAATACTACCCCAACTTTAGTTCATAATTTAAAGCCAGAATTGATATAATGTATTTTAAACATTTTGTAAGACAGCTATAAAGAAAGGCTTCTTTATTTCTTATGTAAATAAATATGAAAAGAGGTACGTCATGAAGATATAAGTTTTACTAGTAGTGGACAGATTGTTATGAGACAGTGTTCTCCCGGGAATATTTTGATCTTTACAAATAGATTGTTGGTTTTCATAAAAAGATACTATTTTGAAATTAGGTGAAATTATTCATGTAGTACAGATATTGTGGCTTTTAGAAGGACAATTCTAATATCACAGGGAAGGTCACTTCATCCTGATTTAACTTCAGGGTTAATATATTTACAGGTTTTATTTGAAAGCCCATTTTAGGAACAGTGATTTACTTTTTTTAAAAGTTAGGTAAAAAATATATATTATAAGAGTATCATGAATATCATAAATGCTAATAGAAACTTTTTTCTAATTCCCAGTGTATAAAGCAGTGGTTTTCAAACTTAGAAAACTTGATGACATCTATAAAAGAAATATTCTGGCACAACTCTATTTTTAGTGTTTAACTTTTAAAGAGAAATTAATAAACTACAATAATAAGCAATTTATTAGTGATCATTTTTACTTTAGATGGATAACATCCTAATATATGGTAGAGCTGTGTAGTAGCAGTAGTAGGATTATTATGATGTTTTTCTTTTTCTATAGAAATAAAATGGATAATAATACTTCTCTGCAACAAAATTCCCAATATCAAATTCAATGTCATGACATTATTAAAAGTAAAATGTTGCTTTCTTAGAAAAATTCTTAGCTTGATACATTGCTATTTGTCAGATGGATGATTAGCAATGTTTAGTTAGGTTTTTTTTTTAAATGGAGCAACAACACTGGATGGATTTTTGGTCATTAGACTCACTCAGTGAAGCCAACTGGATGAGAGCAAAGCTGGTTGAAGTTTGTCTGAATTCTGATGTATCTTCTATCAAGTATGGCACTGAACTTGAGGACAGTTATAATTTTAAATTCATGGTATCAAATTAAAATTTTAACTGCAGACTCTCAACCATTTCCTGACAGATTCAATATCACTGGTATTATAAAGCAGTATTGTTAGATTTCCACTAAAAGATTCATTGAGAGAATATAGTAAAAGTAAAAAGTAAGTCCAAGTGATCTAATAAAATACATTGATAAAAAAAAATTCATCTTCAGTTGATATACCCAAAATGTTTAGTATCAAGTTATATAATGTTTTTGTAAATCAATAAAATAAAGATGTTTTTTAATTTTGCTTTGTAGAGTTACCATCAGAAGTGAATGATAATCTGATAAATAATTTAGATAATGTTAATGGCTAATGATTTGAAATTTTACTTAGAAACAACAAACCTGGAATGCCTCCATTTTTTTTCTTTTTTTTTTAATTTCTTTTTTCAAATCTCTGAAAACAAAAAGTGATAATGATTTAAAATATGTGTGTGTTTATTCATATTAAAAGTGATATTTAAAAAGAAAATTCAAAGATTGTAAGTCTGACATTAAACTAAAAGACAAAAAAAATTAGGTTTTAGAATGTTTTTGCCAAACAAATTTGTTGATTTTTGTAGTTTTTTTTTTTTTTTAAAGATTGTTTTCCACTTATCTTATGAAAATCTTTGGAAACAAATAAACATTAAAAGAAATGAAAAAGTAAAAGGATTGCAGCAAAGAAATAATAGAAACAAACAAAAAGGAGGGAAAGAATTCTTGCACTCAAGGCTTTGTTAATATTGAGAGAGGTAGGTCTAAGCAAATAGAGTAGTCTCTTTTATAGATGGGAAGAATTTATTCCAAGACCCCTCCAGTATTTTTCTTATATATACACATCCATGATAAAGTTTAATTTATAAAATTAGTCACTATAAAAGATTAACAACAATAACTAATAATACAAAAATAGAACATTTATAATAATGTATTAAGTCAAATACTTTCATATTTTTAACCAAAGGAAGCACTATACAGTTTCTCTAAAGTATATTCAAATTGAAAGTGTTACTATTGATTAAAACTCATTCTTTATTAACATTAAGTAACTGAAACTGCAAAAAGCTAAATGGTGGATAAGTAGGAACCACTGTTTAGAAATATGTATAAATAAACACACATTCATATAATTTGTTCTATTTTCCAATGCAAAGGTTACTTTTTAGCATGAGATTAAAAGTCATTACAGAATTGTGGACAGTTTGTAAGTTGAGAAATCCTCTATGCTTTTTTTTAATTGAGTAATTTTGCCTGCCTGTCAGGATCATTATTTAATAGAATCTTTCTTGGATGCATGATTACACTTTTCAAAACAGTATTTGTATTTAATGGTTGTATTGTGACATCTTTCTTTTTTCATCTCAGAAAATTCTAAATGATTCTAGTATAAGAAATATGTTTATGAAGCACAGATTATTTAGATTAAATGTCTAGACATATCAAAAAAGTCTATAATTTTATGTCAGTTGGGACTTGGTAATCAACAGAAACAGGCCATATTTGAAGAAACAATAAATTTGAGAAAAAAAATGCATGTCTGGAATTTCTCTTTTTCTTCATAAAACTAATAACATTGACATAAGTAGTGAAAACTCTTTCAGCTGTTAAGTATTTATATTTTTATTTTTTTCCCCAATTTTAATCTAACACTGTCACATACTTGTTTAGTTTCTGTACAGTTATTTTACAATTAACAACCTGTAAATAAGTCATCTCAAGTGATAAAATATTTATTATAATTATATAAAACAAAAAATAAAAGTAGAAAAGAGTGGTTGAAAAAGGTTTGTGAAAAGTAAAATCTAAATTTTACAAAGAAAATTTCTTCATGATGATGTGATAAATAATGCAATTATGATTTTTAGAAATGAAGATTAACAAAAAAGTAATGTCAACAAAAGTTATGATACAATACAAACATGAATCTAACTCTCCAGGTACTTTATCATGTTTTGTCACTAGTATGCCACAATAATAGGTAGCAAATGAATGGGTGAAAAAAAAAAAAAGAAGGGAAATTTGTTCAACCATAATCATTTTAATTGCTCTGGCAGTAGCAATAAAATTGGCTGTTATATCCATTTGCAGCCTTGATAGACAGAATTCAGTGAGTGTTAACATAAAAATAAACAAATATATAATCTTTGATATTTCCATTACTTAATACCTAATCTGTCATATTCACTGCAAGTTCTAAGTACAGAAAACAAATGACTTCTATTAATTCACAGATAATTTCTTTTTACTTGAAAAATGAAATCAAGCAAAAGATATTACTAACAATAACTAAAATACCAAATCTTGTAAGAAATATTTTTGTCATAGGAATTACCAGGTGTAAACAGTTATATTGATATGTTATATCTACTTACAAATCATATTTTTGTGCTTTTGGAGCATGACCACTGGAAGCCTCGACAGTTGTGACAGTCAGTCCATATTTAAAATTCAGGAGTCTGGATAAATGACCAAGACCAGCACCAATATCTACAATTCTATCACAGCCAATTGTTTGGCACAGCTGACCAATGACCTTATTGAAAAGAAAAAAAAATGGATTAAATATTGTTGATATTCATTTAAAATAAGAGATTGCAGGTAGGGTTCCAGTGGTAGAAGAAAAGATTAAGATTTGAGGGAAGTGATGAGGTTTTTTAACTCACATTTAAATAAGGGAAAAATAAAGCAGAGTGGAAAACTTTAACTCATAAGTATTTACAAAGATTAGCATAGTATAAAGTCAAAAGTCTAGAGCATTCCCAGAAAACTGAATGCAATACAGAAGCAATGGTTTGAAAGATAGTCTTACCAATCACTGCACCATGGTGAGGTATCCAAATCATTTGGTATAAATATTGAAACAGGCAAGATATTAATCATATGAAAAACATAGAAAGAATAAAACCCAGATTTGTAACAGAGAAGAGGAGAAAACTGAAATTTGAAATTTCATAAAAACCTTGTTCAGCAGAAAATTTTAGAGAATAAAATTAAATTAGGATTTGCTTTTATCTTAGGGTTGACATTAGAAAAACTGGTAAGGAATAGAATAAGAAATGAGTTGAGAATGAATGGACTACTATGGATTGGTTTGGTTTCTTTGTTTATTGGCATATCAACCATAATGGGTTATTTAATGCCAAGGCCATCCTTCTAGATGAACAGTACTGATACTATTTAATCCATAGCTAGGAGGATAAGGGGGTTCTATACCTTTCCCAAGGGTATTTATCCAAAAGTGAACGTAATAGCGCAACTGGAGTTCGAACTTGCTTACTACGATTTCACAGTCCAGCACATTAATCATTACACTACGAGGACATCCCCTATGACTTGGGGAAATATTGAGTGGGAGACCAACTAGCAACCCCAAGAACTCATGGATGGCCTAAAATTGTGTACCTGTAAAATCTGAAATGATTAATGAGATAGTCTAGCAGACTATTCATTACCATTACGAAGTAAATCCTCAGAGTACTCTCTACCTGAGTCCTTGTTCCAGACTAAGCTATGGGTAAATAAATAAGTTGCAAAACTATAATAAAGTATTGATGAAAAGGGGTGCAGAGACAAAGTTGAAAGGGGTGTAAAAGTGTCAGAAATCAGTATTACAGATCAAGTGGTGTAAATTAAAACATCAAAACTAGCAGGACAAGTCCAAAAAATCCAACCTGTAATAGCAAAGCACTCTTCAATGAGGCAAGTTCAAAACTGAATTTATCTAAAAGCAACAGCTTTTTGTAATTGAAGGTAGACAGTGATTAGTTGTGACTGACAGGAAAGGATAAGAATTAACATATCTGAATGTCAATATCAAACTTGCTTAATTCTTGGAGATTTTTTTTGACAGCACAGAAAACATGAATTCTTTATTGAGGTAAGACATTTTCTTCTTTGCTGCAAAAACAAAGAAAGCAATTTATTACTATATTTCCAAGCCAGTAAGATACATGAACAGGCATACTTTGTTTTATTGTGCAATCACAGTTATTGCATAACTTCACAAAATGAAAGTTGTTGAGCAATTGATCAGTGCAATTTTTCCAACTACAGTTGCTCACTTGATTTATGGTCAAGTAATGCTAAAAAGGATCTGATTATATTACTGAACATAAGCAGTGATGAGTCTACATAGTAACTCAAATGGGTGACTACTTGGGAACAGCAATCACAGCAAACGACCTGAGGTCTGTGAATCAGACTAAACAAAGATGAGTAAAAGGAACTGCATTTGTTCACTTAGTGTGTCTGTTACCTTTTTGTAACAATTAAGATTTTTTCAATTTATATATATATATATATATATATATATAGACCTAATGCTGTTGCACACTTAACATAGTCTGTCAGGTATCTGAGAATACATCTTTAATGGACTATAAATGGAAGATGAACTAATGTGATGTTACATAGTATTTGCCAAATTTTGACATTCTTATTTCTCTTTCAGATGAATCAAGAGCATTATCATGCCAGCTTCCATTGTGAAAAGGTACACCAGGCTCATGGCATCAGCCACCAACCATAGCAACTCAGAAATGGCAAGTTTTTTTCTTTTTTCAAATGGTTACTTCCTTTGTGTCCAGGGTTAGAAATCGGTTTGGGGCTTTTGGCAGGAATATGTGATCCACATCCAAAAGGAAGAAACATTCTAAGTGATCGAACATTGTAAGAACAGACAATTTAATCCAGCAAGTCTAGGATATCTTTACCCATAACTCCATTAAGTTGATTAGGGCCATTTCCAAGCAACTTAAGGTGATGGCATTCACTATCTGAAGTGGCTGACCAAGAATTTTCTTAATCATGTCACCAGACTTCTTGATTTCAAACCCTTGGACAGATATGACTGGAGCAATATTGAGAGGACGATACACCTACAACTCCAAAGACTTATCAAAGACCCAAAATATCAGGCTTATGAGTTCAAAAGGTTAAGTAGATATTTAGATTTTGAGAACACCCTACATAATGAAATCAATTTATTGTCTAAAATCTGAAATGGTTAGTGAGATAGATGAGCTAAATATCTATTATGACAATAAAGTAATCCTCATTAAATAATCTTTGTTCCAGACTAAGGTATGAATAAATATTCATAGCAGATAAGAATTTACCTACCTTGGACATCTGATCAATCTCATGTTGCTTTTTTGGTTTCACATGTTTCCTATAGTGTGGGTCGAGGGAGATATACTGACCTCCTCTAAACTCTATATTCTCTAATTTGGTTGGATCAGAAGTGACATATGACATGGTGACCAGCTGTGAACTAGTTCCAGACAAGAGGGTGGGGAGAAGGTTTTTAAGTTCTTCATCACTGGCCCTGGTCCTTTTCAAAGAAAGACTCTGTATGCTTTTACGATAGGCAAGCATTGAGAGCGGTAGAACCAACCTGGCAGATCAGAAAAGATATACAAATACAAAAATGAGACATGGGATTAAACTCAATTGAATTATTTCAGCTTATGAGTAACAATCTATTAATCAAGCCTATCTCTATGAAATGAACAGGTATCAGTAAGATTTCAAATATAAATCTATAAATACAATGTATGGTATTATAACATGTTTACTATATTCAGCCACAATACAGTGGAGTTCTTTTCTAAAAGTAATTTCACTGTTCCAAATTTTTTTTACTTATGAATCTTTGGCAAATTTTACACAATTTAGAAGATTGAACTAAGTTCAAATACACACAAGGAGTTAAATAACACAAATAAGCACATAGGTTGAAAGACATGCTGAGAAGTTCTTGGCTCAAACAAGGAATGACATTTTTTAAAAGATTTTCATTCAATTTTTCAAGTGGTTAAAGAAACTTGAGGGTCATTCCATGTCTTCACCAGGGCATTACATCCACCGACACCGAATAACTTGAAATTTGGATCAAATGTTCCCCTTCAGGAGTTAAGAAAGTGCACCAAATTATTTAGTACAAGACTTTACCATTCCAATTTTAAGCGGGGTATATAATTTTCCTATTTTGTCTCTAAAACGTCACCGAATCTCAGTGTTTTTTAAAATTAAACAAAAATACTTCCATACCTTCAATATTTATGAAATTTGGTATGTAGGGCAAATAAGAAGTGTAGCATCCAAATATTTAACTATTTTAAGCCTATACTAAATAAATCAACAACTTTTCACCAATGTAGCTTATGGTCTGTTTATTGAAAATACGTCCAATTCAATTTTCATAATATTTTTTGCCTAACATCTAAAATGCCTGCTCAAGTTCACCAAAACATTTTGTGACGGTTTTAAGCCTACTTTAGAAGATATAACCGTGCCAAGTTTAGAGTTTTTTCCTATGTATGTGCAGGATTTTCAAGAAAGATTATTATTAAAGACAATTATCCTAATGCTCCATGACCTCTAAAATGTTGATATTGTGCTAAGTAACTTCTTAAACTATTCAATAAGGCTTTTTTATCAATTTAAAAAAAAATAGTTTAAATATATTTTGCAGATATTACTTTTTGTACAGATAGATTGTCTTTAAAAAGTGGTAAACATTGCCTCATGTATGATAATCAACAGTGCATAGAAAATTTGTAAATGACACTTCACAAATGAAGTTAAAAGAAATTATTTCTGTTCGTATTCCTTTTAATTTTATTTTGGTAAATCATTTTCATGAAACAAAAAACATTTGGTTTTTTTAATTCTCAAAAAAGTTATCAGATAAAGGTGAATCTTTTAAAACATAATATTTGTAATTGGTACTAAACATATTTATATAGTTGAAGGAAATGCTTTCATTCTTATTTTTTAAATAATTTTTCAAAATTATTTTCATGAAACAAAAATATTTGATTTTGTTTTAATCAGAAGAAAGTCATAATAAAAATGAATATACAAAGAGTCTTTAAATGATTACATTTTAAACTACACTATACACTAAATTTTGTTGTGCATATAGACTAAATTGTTTTGGATATAATTTTTTGCAAAGAGCTAATCATGAAAATTTAGATTTGTCAGGGTTTTTTTAAATTGGACTAATTAGACTAAAAATAACATTTTAAAAATTATTCCATATTTTGCTTCAGTACAATATATACAAAGATTTCTGATATTTGTTTCATACAGAAATACTGTAAAAAGCTTTTGAAATTGTCCATACTAAAACAACTATGTACTACATTTTTCATTATGAGGTGATATTAATAGATAAATGCTTACAAATTTATGGTTGGTGAAGCAAGGGAATATTTTGAAGGCAAATCATTAAAATAAAAACAAATTATTTAGATTATTTATCTTAAGTGTGAGAGTAAGCTGAAAAGTTTATATGATAATTATGGTGATATCATATCTACTGTTGATGACTTTTTTGACTAATAGAATGCAAGCACTGTAAGAATGGTGGAAGAAGTGTGTGGACTGCAGAGAGAACTATGGCGAAAAAATAATACTTATTTGGTCATATTCCAAGAGAATATCTTGATCAGACTATGAACTTTTCAGCCAACCCTTGTATCACAGTTTTTATTGCAAATATTGAAGGCTATATGTAAATGCAACAGTGCTAGGAAAATAAGGAATATCTCTTAGGATATATCTCACCGGGAATTACTTTCTTGCTTGCATGATAAAATTTCAGCAATCTCAGGTGGACTCATTTGGGAGAAACATGAACGCCAACAGGGTAACAGCTTCTTCCAGTAGTGGCAAACAAAGAAGTCCTAGAGAAAAACAAAAACAAATTATCTGACATTATTAGAGAATTTGGTTAATATGTAGAAATTGGTGCATTTGTGAGTGTTCTGCAAAAAAAGTGTAATAGAAAGTGTAGGACAAAAAGTGTAGAACAAAAATTGGGGAGGGAGAGGAGGAGTGGGAAGAGAATGAAAAAGGGACAATGGAGTGAGGAATGGAAACAGTCAAGAGAGAGAAAGTGGAAAGAGGAATGGAAAAATAAGGGAGAAAAAAACAAGAGAGAATGGGGTGAGTGAGAGAAAGATGGGAGGAGAATAGGAAGAGTAACAGAAAGAGTGGAGAGAGGAAGCATGCAGATTAATAAAAAGAGTAATAAGAGGAAGATGGGAGAGAAGATAGGGTAATAATAGTGAAGAGAACCCAAAAGTAATAAAATAGAGAAAGTTCTGAAATGAAATGGTGCTCATATACTATAAATCATTTACACTAATATCCGCATCTTTCTTGTTTCAACCACTATGTTTTAGTGGGTGCACTCTCCAGCTAACTTTTAAGAAGCTTTGAACTATTTTTCATGTTGGTCTACCACTCAACTATTTTAAGACTTCCACAAACAGCAGTTATATATTTTAATATCATTATTCCAAGGAGGAGGGGTTACTTTTATTAGCTTCCCACAAACAAAAGTAGAATCTCTCAATATTAATTTTCCACAACGGAATGGCCAAGTCAAAGTGATCTACAACTTCTGGTGACCAGAAACCAACGGTCTGTCCTATTTGAAAGAGGAAGTTCTAGAATAAGGGTGCTCACAATTTTTTGACTTGCAAACTATTTTAAAATGACCTGGTCAAAATTATCCACCTGTGTTAAAATATATATCTATTTATACATGTACTGAGTATACTTTATATATACAATATAAGTTCACATATATTGGATCACTGCATGAACCCTTATGGCACAATATAATAGAATACATTTATGGTAACTACCATACTCTGATGCCAAAGGGAGGATTGATGATAGTCTAAGATCTATAAAGTTTTTTTTTTACCTGCACTACCTTTGATATCTACCAACCAATCATGATCCAATACTGGATACCCCTGTTCTAAAATATTTGAAAACAGTTGATCAAAATATCCATTCATAAGTAATCTGTTTGTACCAGACTCAGCAAAGCTTAGTCAATAACCAAACTGTAAAAACATTACTCCTATCCCAATCCATAACCGACAAGTTCATCATATAAAAGAGGAAAAATTAATATCTCCTCTTACAAGACAAGATATTGTTAATGATAACAATGAAATATATAGAACTCATAATTGAGTGGTTACTTGAGTGCTTGAAAACATGTTTTTATTATAGTCTGTAATAATAGGAATAGCATATCTTCCCATAAAATATCAATGGATGAAATTAAAGAAAAGAATTCTGCAAATTAAGAGATTGTCACAGATCATTTTCTCTTCAAAAGATATTAAGCCAGTTTTTATGATATTAGAAAATGAGCTTGTTGTGAAGACAAGGAAAAAAGATATTAAGCTAGTTTGTATGATATTGGAAAATGAAGCTTGTTGTGAAGACAAGGAAAAAAGATATTAAACTAGTTTGTATGATATTGGAAAATGAAGCTTGTTGTGAAGACAAGGGAAAAAGATATTAAGCCAGTTTGTATGATATTGGAAAATGAAGCTTGTTGTGAAGACAAGGAAAATGATATAGTTCTTGAAAAGACTTTTGTTTTCAGACAAAAGATTTTTAAAAAATCATTATGGTAGGAGGACTCTAAAATTCCATTAAACTAGTGCACTGGTTTGAAGAGAAAGAAAAGGATTTGGCTCGATTGTTTTTCTCCTTAAATAATAATGCATGATATCAGAAGCTTTAATTTGAATTGAGCAGTAAAATTTTTACTTTTTAAAAAAAATTAAACAGTATTTTCTAAAATCAAGTAACTCAAGTGAGTTGAATTGTAAATGTTAAAATAGTGTGACTGATGGTTTAGTGACAGGCACACACCATCAAAACTCATCACAATATAATCAATACAATTAGCATCCTTCTAAAATTTTGACATTATTATTTAAAAATAGAAAAGAAAAAAAAGATGGTCTTTTCTATTTTGATATTTTTGCAGAAAATGTTTCATTTTCAGATAGTAAATTCCAATGTTACTTAAAAAACAAAAACAAAACTGATTTCAAGCTAAAATCCTGCAAGATATTTGTTTAACTTACACAATACATATAAAACACTTTTGGTTAGGTTTCTTTGTTTGATGGAATATCAACCTTCAATCTCTAAGCAATCCTAAGAACAGTATAGGAACTATTTAAACAATAGCTGGAGGGATAAGAGGGTTCATACCATTCCTGAAGTATTAGTATGGTATTAGTCCATAAATGAACATAATAGTGAAACTGGAATTTGAACTTGCTTACTAAGATGTTGCAGTAGCACGTTAACCACAATGTAAAATAAAATTATTCTAAATGATTATAACAGTATCCTAGTACCCACTTCTCTCTCTCTATGTCTATATATATATATATAAAACCCTAATCTGCACCTGATATTTCATTTTCAACTCTGCCGCTAAAAAACAAAACCAAACAAAAAGCAAGTATATTCATGTGAAAGAATGGTGATTTTTAATGGAACAATGGGTTATTTTTATTTCTTAATATGGTTTGTGGGCAGTGACATTTAACTTTGCCCAGTCGGTTGGGGCTGTAGAATACACCAACCCCCTGTCTACGAGTGTCCTGATATGACACTAAACAATCTGATGGTGAGGTTCAAGTAATGCTGGAATTTTGAGGAATGCAGAGCACCCCTTCATTGCTATCGCTCCCAGGTCCACTCAGGCCTGAAGTGGTAACACATGATAGGGTCCTATCTATGGGTTAAATAGAACTAAATCGTAGATTTTTGAGTTTACTATTTTTTGCATTTAAACTGCGTATTTATGCTAAACTGATTTGTTTAAAATAGAACTGTTTCGACATTTGAACTGCTTACTTATGCTAAACTGAATTGCTCAAAATAGAACTATTTTGACATCTAAACTGTATACTTATGCAAAACTGAATTATCTGAAATAAAACTGTTTTCACATATAACTCTGTGTATTGCTCAGTTGGCTAGGGCTGTAGAATACACCAACTGCACCTCTGCAGAGGGGTGAGACCCTCCCACAACAAGTGTCCTGGATATGACACTAAACTGATGGTGAGGTTCCAGTGATGCGGGAGTTTTGGGGAATGCAGAGCACCCCTTCATTACCATTGGTCCCAGGTCCATTCTGGCCTGAAGTGGTAGCACCTGATAGGATTAAATATGGGTTAAATAGAACTAAACTGCATACTTATGTTAAACTGAATTGTTTGAATTAGAACTTTTTGACTAAACTGAATAGATTGAAATAGAAATGTTTTTGAGAATTAAACTGTGTACTTATGCTGAAATGGAAATGTTTTTGACAGTGAAACTGTACTTATGCTAAACTGAATTGTTTAATATAGAACTGCTTTGACATTTAACTGTGTAAACAAAACCTATACAGGGTGGAATGATAAAATTGTCGCCCGAGAAAAGACGACATGATTCCATTTCTGTTTAATGAAAACCGGTTTTCTTTTTTTGTTGCAGACCATCTACTAGTTGGCCAGTTGTGTACAAACCCCAAGAGCGATTGGAGCCTTCTATCATGTCTGAAAGTGACACAATGTTCAACGAACAAGATCAGAGATGCACTGCTGTACAACTCATGCTCTCTACCGATCCAAGTTATGACAATGGAACCATTGCCAGCACCCTCAAAATGCAAATCTGGATTGCCACGAATAACAGGGCTACGGTTATAGTCTTTGGTGTGCTTTCAAGTGAGGGCCACGTCATGCCACCTCACATCTTTGAAGTCGGCTTGAAAGTCAACACCAAAGTGTACCTGGATGTGCTGAAGAGTGTGGTGATACCCTGGTGCAATCAGGTGGCCGGTGGCAGACCCTGGGTGTGGTAGCAGGACTCAGCACCGGCCCACAAGTCCAAAGAGACCCAGGCTTAGCTTCAGAAGGAGTGCTACAACTTTGTACCCTTATCTCACTGGCCCCCCCTCCTTCCCCGACCTGAACCCGCTGGACTACTTCGTTTGGTCATACGTCAAGAACATCACCAACATGACCTCCCACAACACCAAAGCCAGCCTGATCGCCACCATTTGCCGAGTATTTGCCGAGCTCCCACCGGCACTTGTGGAAAAGGCATGCTCCCAGTTCCGGATCCGTATCGAGGCAGTGATTGAGGCTGAAGGCGGCTACATTGAATAGATGTCAGCTCTACTACATAATCAAGTTACCTGAATTGATTTTTTCAATAATAGTTTTAAAATAAAGCTGTAGTGTTGTTTTCTTTAGGACGACAATTTTATCATTCCACCCTGTATTTATACTAAACTGAATTAGTTGAATTAGAACTGTTTGAATAAACTGAATAGCTTGAAATAGAAATGCTTTTGACAATTAAATTGTGTACTCATGCTAAATTGAATTGTTTGAAATAGAACTGATTATTTGTATAAAAATGGATTTGGCATTAAATAACCTACAAAGGTTTAAAGTATAAGTATAGATTTTGTTTACACAGTTAAATGTCAAAACAGTTCTATATTAAACAATTCCGTTTAGTGTAAGTACAGTTTCAATGTCAAAAACAGTTTCATTTCAAACAATTCAGTTTAGCGTAAGTACACAGTTTAATTCTCAAAAACATTTCTATTTCAAGCTATTCAGTTCAGTCAAACAGTTCTAATTCAAACAATTCAGTTTTAGCATAAGTATGTGGTTAGTTCTATTTGACCCATTGATAGGACCCTATCAGGTACTACCACTCCGAGCCAGAGTGGACCTGGGAGCAATGGTAATGAAGGGGTGCTCCGCATTCTCCAAAGCTTCAGCATCACTGGAACCTCACCATCAGATTGTTTAGTGTCATATCCAGGACATTCATTAGGGGATCTTACCCCTCTGCAGAGGTACAGTCGGTGTATTCTACAACTCAAGCCAACTGGGCAATACACAGAGTTCAAGTTAAAATAGTTTTATTTCAGATAATTCAGTTTAGCATAAGTACACAGTTTAGATGTCAAAACGGTTCTATTTCGAGCAATTGAGTAGTCTTACCCCTCTGCAGAGATGCAGTCAGTGTATTCTACAGCCTCAGCCGACTGAGTTAATGGCAAAACAGTTTTATTTCAGATAATTCATTTTAACATAAGTACACAGTTTAAATATCAAAACAGTTCTATTTTAAACAAATCAGTTTAGCATAAATACACAGTTTAAATGCAAAAAACAGTAAACTCAAACCATGGTTTAGTTCTATTTAATCCATAGATTGGGCCCTTATCAGGTGCTACCACTCTGAGCCAGAGTGGACCAGGGAACGATGGCAATGAAAGGGTAGAACGCATTCCACAAAGCTCCAGCAATACTGGAACCTCACCATAAGATTGTTTAATGTCATATCAGGACACTCGTTGATGGGGATCTTACCCCTCTGCAGAGAAGCAGTCGGTGTATTCTACAGCCCCAGCCGACTGGGCAAAATAGCAGGTACTGTAAATGACATGAGGCCTATGTTTCACACCTAAGTAGATAACAAGTTTCACTAAAAAAAACCTTATTCACTTTAAAAAGTTCAGGAGTTAAACTCACAAAAGAAAATACAATTTAGAACTGTTGGCAAAATTGATGAATTGGTATTTATTCATAACTACATCTGCATTTTACTTATAAAAGAAAGGCATGGAACAGATGCAGTTTTTCTCTCTTAGTTTAACTATTGTTAAGTAAAGCCTCCATTCTATTAGAGGCGTGATAAGAATACTTTTTTCATTGTTATAAGTGAACTTGTTAAAAACTTTACCATTTCGATAAATTATTTTAGTAATGACATTATTTGTGCATTACTAACTTCCCAATAAATTATTTTTACGAATTCTTTCTTTCTTTGATATTTTTATTGATCGAGTTAATTGCTAACCAAATCAGTCTTTATTTTTCAGTTATTGTGAATTTTGATGTATATTCTCTTTACAGAAAGTTTTCTTTCTCTCTCAATTGTAATTAAATTAAATATATTTTTGTTATATAAATGCATTATTACATTTAATTCTTCTTGGTGTGTTTCTATAATGTATTGTATCACAAAGGCAAAAAGTAACAAGTAAGTCTCATCACTTCTACAAACATCTAATTCATAACATTAATAAATGATTAGTGCTGAAAAACAATTGACCAAAATATAATAAAATAAAAATGAATCAGTTTTAATAGTGTGATTATTATCAATCTGGATAGTGGAACAAGAATGAATAAACTTAAACTAACATTTGGAGGATTGCAACAACTTTGGCACAAAGAGCGTAAAGAAAATTAACCGGTAAAAAGTTCATGGTAATTATCATTCAGTATTTAATACAATGAATATTTCAATAAACATTAAAAACAGAAAGGGAATTTAATTGCTAGCTAAGAAGCTTAATTTTAAATGTTTAAACGTATATTTTGGCCCATTAAAAAAATCAGCTCGTGTTCATCATGTTAGGTGATTTTTGCATACAAAATTTGAAAAATTAAAACAGATGTAAAAAGAAGGAAAGTATTACCGAGATATAAACATCAGCTAACCATCCAAATGAATCAAGGAAATACAATATTTTATCGATGTGCAATTTAATATCGACAATAGATTTATTTAAGCCTGGCGGGGAAAGTACACAACAGCTGGAAGCCGCCATCTTTGTTTTTACCAATGTATGGATAATTTACACAAATGCAGAAGCAAAAAAAAAAACCCTCTAAAATGTCCAGATTTTTATTAGAAAAAGTCGCTGTCAACTATTTTTTATTAATTTTATTTATTTTCATAAATATAATATTTCATTAATTTTTGAGTGTTTTGGATAGCTTTTCCATACAATAGTTAACTTATTTGATCTTCGATCGTATCGATTGTCGTTCTTGCCTGACAAGGGAACTTATGATTAGTTTATCGTCTGCTAGATTTCTTGAAGATGTTATTATTTTACCTAGAAGACGATATATTTGGAACATCTTTAAAGATAATACTGAATTTCATCGCTCTATTATAAGTCTTTAAATATTCAACAATTATTTCGAATAAAATTTGAGAACTGTTTATTTATTTCTTTTTTTAATTAACTACTAATTTTTGCGTCAGTTTTAATTTGGTTGCTTTTTTTCTTTTGTATTTTTAGTTAAAAAGTATATTATTATTTAGATGTAATTTTTTTTTTTGTTTCTCCCGTTAGAAACATTTTTCCAGTACTTGACTGAATTTCAAAATGTTTTTAGAATAATTTCTAATTGTCATGTTGTTTGGTAAATGGTTTTAAATTAAGTTAAAGTAGCATTTTATTTCAAATCTGCAACGAAAACGTCTGTAAGGAAAAACAAAAAAAAAAGATTACATGAATGTTCTTTGATTTTTTTTTTTTTCTTTTGTCTAAAATCGACTGAGAAGTAAATCCAAGAAAAGAAGAAAATAACTTTATTCAATAATTGAAACACTACTTGAAAAAAAAAAAAAAAAAAAAATAGAAATAAAAATTATCTCCCCCCCAAAAAAACATTATATAGTGATAAAGATAATCTATGTTTTAAGGTAAGTAATGAAAAATACTGACTAAATCACTAATCCGAAAAAAAGTACTTTTTACACTTTCTAAGGTTTAAAACCTAAATTCATATTTTTATTATATTACAGTTAGTGATTTATATCAGATTTAAAAATATTTGAGTCTCTACCAGAATCTAAAATAAGAAGATTCTTAATGAATTTGTGGACATAATTTATACCAAGTTTTTAATGCAGACATAGCCTCACATTTTCTGCCCACACGACCGTCTATCTGACCACTGAGCTCATTCTTCAAGTGCGAGTGTACGCCCTTGAATTATGCCATCTTATGTCAAAGAGGATTCTTTACTCTTCTATCATGCCGATTTTAATCTGACGTGGAGTTTAATTTTTTTGTTTTGCAACACTAAAAATTGACCCTTTTTAATTCATCGATAATTTTCAAGATGAAATTCGAATCTTTAAACTGGTCATGAATCCCGCTCATACCGATGGGTGGGTAAATTTTTTTTCTGTTACAACTTCAAGAGTTCAGCGTAAGGATTATAATTTTTTCATTCATTTTTTCAAGTGACGTACATAGATTTTTTTCTAAAAAAATTTCAGACTTGTCAAATACTTTATTTTGAAACAAAATGACCAGATTTCTGATATCTGGCAAGTACATAAAATATTTGTTTCTGAGTTTAAAAAAATGTTTTCTTTTAAGTCTGTGTCAAGTTATTCTTTGTTTATTTTTATTCGGACGATATTTTTAGAAGTATTACTAAACTTATTAAGTAAAATGTAGGGCTTCAAGAAAAATAATCAACTTTTGGACAAATCAATAATAATTATAAATAATCAATCAGTTAATTTTTGGACAAATTGATATCCAAAGAGAAGAACATATTTTTGTAAGAATTTTACTTTAAAGTGAAAAACCTGTTACAAACACTAAATAAAATAAATCAAGTACTATTTTTTTGTAATTTTGGGCTGTTTTTCCTACTGTAATTGAAAATCGAAAATCAGATTACTCAGCTATATATATATATATATATATATATATATATCTCAGTGATCTTAAAACTATTTCCTAGATTTAAGATTTAAACACTGTCAGTTCCTCAAAAAGGGACAAGATACCACAGATTATTTTGGATGTCTAAGAAAAGAAAATTAAAATATTCTATTTTTAAGCAAATATTTTGAAAACAAAAGTACATTTAGCTCGTTCCAATATTTAACAAAATTCGTCTTCACTCTCCCACTCCTACTCAGAAAAAGTAGGGGATCAAACATCTGATTTTGAATTCTGTAAAAACAAACTGAAAAGCTGGAGATAACGCCTCTGGTGGTGTAATGGTTAACTTGCAAACCTACTCGAGTGAGTTCGAGCCTCAGTGGGTGTCCCAGTCATATGGCCTTGTGCCACATCTAAGCAAAAAGCTTTGTAAATTTCCATATAAGCAAAAAGCTTAATAAATTACTATTACAAAAAAGCACTGATATGGTTAATATTGTTAGGGGTCCTGGATACTTAACATTGACTAACTCAGCATTGATAAAAATGTAATTTTTATTTATCTACTTTTGATATATTTTATTTATTCATAGCCCCAACTGTACGCAATTTTTGTTTGAATATTTCTCTTATCTTAAAGTTCTTGCTTGGACAAAAATTTAAAGAAAAAAAATTAGATTTTATACATTATATTAATTTGGGAATTTTTTTCCTTTGGGTGTTACTTACCCACTGAAAAATAGTTTCAAACCCCAAAATATGTGTATGTTTTAAATTTTTTGGTGTAACATAAAATGACAGAAAAAAAGATCTCATGTACATAAACCACGTGTACAAAATATATTTTTAGATTAATTTTCTTTTCTTTGGACAGTGAGGTATAATTTGCGTTACCATATGCCACACTGTAGACACTTCTCTGTTGGCAGGGATAATCACAACATTCCTATATTTGTGTGATATTATTTGATTTGATTTGATTTGATTATGAAACAACTTTGACAATAATTATTGTTGCAACATAACTTGTAAGTTATAACTTTGCTTCACAGCCTTTCTTCTTTTGTTTTAATTTTTTCTGTTACACCTCTGAAATCAACGGGTGGTTATCGAACTGCGCTAATGATTTAAATTTTCAAATTTCTCAATTATTTTACAAGTTTGTCAATGTTATCTAAGACTAATTAATTTATGATTTTTTGCTTTATTCTTATTTGACTGGTGGTAGTAATGTCACTCGGCACTCATAAAAAAGTTGAAGAAGCTCCTAACACACGAATAAAAAAAGTTAGGGAAGTTGTACAAGGTTTAAGTATCTAATAATTTGAAAATTAGTGAAATGGATTACACACTTGTTTACTTTTTTAAATGATACTTTTATCTATCTCATATTGCAAAAATACTTTAAAATAATATTTTTCTGAACAAGGTCATAAAAACAGATAAAACAAAATGAAAAACCTATCTTGATCCAGACTAGGAAAATTACTTTAAAATCATTTGACTCTCTATTTTTCTTCTTTGAGTTATTTTTCTTAACTTTTTCTACTAGAGCTATGTGAGACATTTATTTGCTTAGTTTTCCACGAAAGTTAATGGTAAGTTTCTCGCATATTCCAACTCAAGGTTCGATTTTTTTTTACGCATGATCTTTTCCGCCTTTTCGAAAACAACAAAAACAACAAATCCTTGATCTGTGTAAAATCGTTTTTCCATATAAAATCTTGTACTATAGTAATTATATCATGTATCTTATTGTTCCTCCTTTTCAATTCGTAAACTTGTGTATAGGTATTTAATTTTTTTTTTTTTAACTCTATGATATAGTTATGACGCTTACATTATTTTTACTAGTGTAATTGTGAGAGACACCCCACCTTTTTTAAAATCCAACTCAACATGTTAATTTCTTAAACTCTTTTTAGTTGATCTTTTTAAAAAAAAAACAAAAAAAAAAACTGATATAAACAAAAAGTAATGAATTTGTTTTATATTTATTTACCTTGTTTATCCTGATTGAAATATGCTGGGTAAATGTTACCCTTCTCCTTCGCACCTTAGGGCATCACTATCTATCTTTTTAATTCAGTCAGTGGTCACTTTAAAGCGGACATAAGGAACAATCCAATACAGAATTTGTAGTAATCACACGTACTTTTTTTTTTTTTTTTTTTTTAAATCCAAGAAGGAGTTTAATTTCATAACAATTACATGATGATCTTGCCACAAAAAAGAAAGAAAATTTGTCGGGTTGTCAGTTTTGTACGATCTAGCAGTAGAACTTTTTTTTCATAACTGTTTTGAAAATTAAAAACGTGATTGAACAATTCGCTTATTCTTATATTTTTCCGAAATATTTTAAAATTCAGATGTTAAATACGTTTTTAATTGAAGCAAAGATGTTATTTTTCATTTTTTTTTAAACTTAAGATTTACACATTTTTATCTGCATTTATTTGGCCTCTAATTTGGATTATTAATTCATCTTGAACTATTAGTTTTACAGCTTGTGAAAAGCTCTCGGAAATCCCAAATTAATCCGATCATCATTTTTTTTAATTATCTACTTGTTGTTTAATTAGTATGTGTATTTATAAATTGATTATTTCATAATGTTGATGTCGCAATTCACGACGACTTAATACTACTGACATCACATGGTTTTTCCATTTTGTTCCATATGTCATTGCTAATTAATTGATTTTATCTTAATTCTGCCGAATGAAGAAAGCTTATTTAAAATCTAAAGATTCATTCAGTTGAATGCAATTTGTGTGTCTTTCAAAATTGATCAAAGAACTTTTAAAAGTGTTTGTCCTACAGATTTCAAAGTTTTACTCTTGACATTGTGTAATTTTTGGAAATAGTACTTTCTGAATTAAGGAAACCTATTTTTTATTTTAAAAATTCAAAGTGAAATCGTATCTTGTAAAATATATTTTTAAAATAAAGTATTTGAAAGCTGTTTTATGCATTGGGGATTGTGGGTTTTTGTGGAATTAACATTTCCATCTGAATTTTTGGGACAAGGAGTTACATAATTTTTTTTCAGTGAGGGTAGATTAAAATACAAATCTCAATTCCTATCAATCTTTTAAATTAAACTGGTCTCAACATCATCTATTTCATAAATGTTTTTTAGAATTAATAATTAAAAGTCAATGACAAGTCTCTATTATTCCCCACTCTACCACACACACACTCTCTCTCTCTCTCTCTCACACACACAGATTTTGTGATTGAGAGTTGACAATTTATATTAAGATGAATGCATCCATTTTTAAATAAATGAGAACTGAATGAAATTGTATTATTGTATGACCATTTCAAAATGAAAGAATTGTTATGAAATAGCTTTAACTTGACATTTCCTGATATGGAAGTTCTATTCTTGAATTAATTTTGACTTGAGTAATTAAATTTTTTTTCTTTTTAACTGAACTGTGATGGACCTACTCAAAACTTGTAACCATTCATTCTAATCCAAATATAAAAAAAATGAATAATTTGTAAACTTCTGTCTGCTGGTTAGTCCCTTTCTTGTACTTCATGTGCAAAATGACATAAAAAAAGTAATAAAACATGATAATTCTTACTGCTGTAGTGTCATTTTGTAATGATCTATGTAAGCAAGATATTAATTGAATTTCCCCCTTACTTTGTATCACTACTGCCAGATTCCTTTGCTGAAAAGTTCCGGGCTTGAAAGAATGATCTAGACCTATAAAATATATGTTATTCTACATATTCGTCCTGTTGTTCAACACACTTGGAATATAATTTATCAAGTTTCTTTAAGTATTCTCCTAAAAATCCAATGAAAAAACATCATTCTCTTCTTAGTTGGTTTAAGAACTTTTTAGCTCCTCATAAAAAAGAAACATATAGATAAATGGCAAAGGTTTGGTTGGTTTTATGAGTTATTTAATGCCAAAGCAGTTACTCTACTCTCTCCAGAATTCTAAAAATGTAGTCCTGCCATTGGATACAGTTTACTGTCATATGTAGGACCCCCCCCCCATTTTTTATTTTTTTATTTTTTTATTTTTGGTGGGGGAGGGATCTCACCCCTTTGCAGTTGATGCAGTCAGTGTATTCTTGGCTCTGCTGACAGGACAGAGAGATAAGTGGTAAAGAGTTTTTTAAAATTTTTAACAAGAATTGATAATATTCAAATTTTTCTTGCTTTTTAATTGTATTGTTCTGTTTTCATTTTATTTTATTTCTGTGTTTTAGTTGGTCCATTCGAATGAATGTTATTTTTCCACAGAAATGATTAAAAAGTCGTGAAAATAATTATAAAATCATACAAGGAAAAGAGTTAGATTTATAAAAATTTAACTTTTTGCAATGCTTAATTGGTCCTCATTCCAAACATACTTTATAGCTTTATTTGTAATATTATAATAAATTTTTTTTTTTACTAAACTTAATTTAGCACAAGGCCACTATAGAAGGGCACCCAGAGAGAAAAACTCACTTGCAGTGACATTTGAGACTATTTTGCTAACCATTGCCCTTGAGTAAATAGTTTCATCTCTTATAGCAACCATTATATTTTGCTTATTATCTCCCACTTATTATAATCTCTGTATGCTGTTATTGATAACCCAGTCTTTTCATCTTGTTACAGTTGGATACTTCCTGTTATACTCTCGGCATATCGCTGTGAGATTTTTATTAGTGCAGTAGCATTAAAAAAACTCAAACTCTTAATAAAACTATTTCCAATCCACTTTGCAACTTAAGTCTGGAATCAATGTTCATACTCACCCTGATTGTTTTAATGTCTCAAGAGACATAACTATTAAATGCTAATTATAAAATACTTCCTCTTTTTATTTGCAATTAATTATCATAAGCAGTCTATAAATAGAATATAGCTCAATATTATGTAGCTGAAGGTACTTTTAAACATAACCTTGTAAGGTAAAATATGAAAATGTGAACCACTTACCACTGTTATTTTGTTTTTTTTTTTTGAACAAGTGTACATTTAGAAAAAAAGAATTTAAAAAAGATTTTTTTTTTTCTTTTTAAATATGAGTACTAAATATGAATGGTTTATGGTAAATTGATTTCTCTTTAGTAGTTATATAAAACCAAGTAAGTGGAGCTAATTTTTGATTTCTAATCAAATACTTTTGAGATATTCAAAGGTTTTGAAGTTTAAGATGCTAGCCTAATGAATAAAAGTTAGTCTTTTACTCTATTGAAGGATGGTCTAAAACTGAGACTTTGACCTTGTGGTATTTTGTTCATTCTTGTCTCCACTTATCATTTTGCCACCTTTTGTGGCAAGTTTTTATTTGATTTGTATCTAAATGAGTTAAGAATCAGACCAGATTATTCAACTTCTTGATACAGTTGTTCTATCTATATTATCATGAATCTGGTTTTAAAAACATTGGAATTCACTAATTATTAATTGTAGCTTGTAAATTTAGACACATTTTTGTTTATGTATAACTTGTTTATACTTAAGTTTCAAGTTGTTTTTATCAATTTATTTTTCTCTTTCAGTTTAGACTATTGACTTGCTTAGTCATCTTACCTCCTGACAAGTTCCTGCCAAAATGCCGAGTTCTGCAGATGACCTAAGAGATCGTTCTCAAAAGAAACATCATCACCATGAGAACAGATGGCCCCAACACACAATAGAGACAACAGATTTGGATAACAGCAGCATGCCACATATCCCTCTTACTGATTATGTGGACCGACCATCATTTACACACCAGCAACCATCCAACTGGAGAGATGACACTGGAAACATTTTACTACTGCTTTTTCTGTATGTCTTGCAAGGCATTCCTCTAGGACTGGCTGGCAGTATCCCCATGTTGTTGCAGAGCCGACAAATCAGTTATAGAGAACAAGCTATGTTCAGTTTTGTCTATTGGCCTTTCAGCTTAAAGCTGTTATGGGCACCAATTGTGGACTCTGTATATCTATCTTCAATGGGTAGAAGAAAATCATGGATGGTACCATCTCAGTATCTGATTGGTTTCTTTATGGTGTTTCTCTCATACTATGTGAGTGAACTTCTTGGAGATCAAGGTTCTTCCCCTAATGTTTTGTTTCTTACGTTTATATTTTTTATGCTTAATTTTTTGGCTGCAACACAAGACATTGCTGTTGATGGTTGGGCACTAACCATGTTGTCTAAGTAAGTAAATTTGTTTCAATTGGTGTTTGGACAAACTAAAAAAAAATTCCTTTTGAAATTTTACACCAGTGTTAACTGTAAAAATTTCTATGCTTACAAAATGTTTTAGCTTATTCATTGCCATCACTGAACCAAGTAATATAGTTTAATTTGATTTTTTTAAAAATGGTTTTAAATTTATTTTAAATTTCTTTCTTAATTTACAGAAACAAAAGTTAAGATTTTTATTCATTGTTATCATGTGAAATAGCATTTTAGGAATTAAAATTTAGTCCATTCCATTCAAGAAAAATTGCAATCACTTTGACTTATTTAAAAAAAAATAACTATTTATCTTCATCTTAATATTAGTTGCTTTTTAATGCAATTTTTCCTTTAACTAGTTAAGTCAACTTGAATTTAGATGAGATAGCCAACCATTGTTGCATATTTAAAGTTGATAGAAACTTTCTATAGATAAAAAAGATTATTCAGTATCAAGCTCATTTGTTTTATGTCTGTGATAAGAGAGGTGAACTTTGAATATATGTAAGAGGTTAAATATTGTCCAATCTACAAAAAACAGAAATTTTTTTATTTAAATGATTAAAGGAAGCATTCAAGATGTACAGCGGCTGATTATGCAAAAGTTAAGACAAATCTTGTTACTAGGGCCAAATTATTACTTTTAGATCAGAATAATTGAAAACACATAACTATGCAAACATTCAGCAACTATGTGAGGATATGAGATGTAGTCCAGAAGACCTGCCAGAGGCGATGAACGATAGGGAAAAGTGGCGAGAAAGGGTCAGGGATATCCGTGCTACCAGCACGACATGATGATGATAAGTTTTACAAATTATTAATTACTTGAAACAATATAATTGCTTGCCAAAAAGTCTGACTTTGGCATTAAATGACCCAACAAGAGTTGAAAAATTGAAATAAATCAGTAGACCAAAGATGAGTGACAAAATGTTTTGATGAAATTCTGATATGTACAGAGTGAGCACAAGAACATATTACTGTGGGGTGAGTGTCATCTTGGATTTCACTGCCCTTTGGCAGTGGGAGGGGTGCACAAAGATTCTGCTGGGGGAAAAAAATATTTTGAGCTAATGTATGCGATGTCACCATATTTATAAACATATTCCAATAAATGCTAATGTTAGGATGAGTTGAAATTGAGGAGTGTTTTTGTGTTTAACCTGTAGTTTAGCCAGAGTTTATAAATGCAAAAATATGAACATAGCTTTAACTACTCAGTTAAGAAATTCTGATTAGTTTCTGAGAGTCATTTTGTATGCAATATTTTTTGTTCTATCTTTTGTAAGTATATAGAGTCATTTTTCACATCTTACTCATGAACATCTAACTTACTGATCATATAAAAAAAATGGATCTGACTTCATCTGTCTTATCCTTTATGTGGTTAGAACATGTTTTTAAACTTTATATTAAAGTTTCAATCACTCTGTTTGGCTGGAAATAGCATATTTTTCTATCTGGTGACCTTTGAGGTCAATAGTTTATGTTGAAACCCAAGGTCAAGTCCTTGAAAATAATCAGGTCCCAGGTCATTTGGCTGTGATTCTCTATCAGACACACAGAAATGCATATAGTTTTAACCACATCTTTTTGTTTGAAACTAACAGTTGATTTTACATGTTTTGTAAAAAGTAGGTTCCTAGTAGTTTGGTCATGATCCTTGATCAGATACACACACAAATATACAAACATCAGCTTAGATTTAGACTTAACACTTTTTAGTTTGAAATCAACTATTGATTATGCATGTGTTGATTATACACTTTTATCCTTTGGTTTGGTTTAATGACATATCAACCCTCATGGATTATTTAATGCCAGACTCTGTTTATATATTTATATATATATACGATTTGTAAGCAAATAGTTTGAGGGTAACTTCATTTTTAAACAAGTTAGAGCTCATTCGATTCCACACAGTTAAATGGTTTTAATGTATTGCTTTTTAATACTAATAATTCTATTTAGTTGATTGTTTCAAGTATTGCTATTTAACATAAATAATTCTATTTAATATTAATCATTTGGTTGCACATAATTTAAAAAGTTTCAAGTATTGCTATCTCAGCCACTGCCTTCCAACACCTTTAAGATAAAGAGTTTGTTACTTTGGCATGAGCAATTTGAAGAATATAGTTGAAACAATTATATAGGTGCTAGGGCTTGACATAACCAGCCGATTGATTCGATCTGACCTCTGACTACTCATCTGATGTAGTAAGGGCCAAAGGGGAGTGTTGCAGGTCATATGACCACTGTGGTTGCCAGGTCAAGGACTGCTCAACCACCAGGATCCTGTCTTCAAATGTTACAGGTCACCACCTATGGCCAACAGGTAGCTTCATGGTGGTGGCCGTTTTACCACTCTGCAGAGGTGCAGTCAGTGTATCCTACAGCCTCCGCTGACAGGATGGTTTTGTTCTTTATAGATTTAGAATTGTGAACTTTTAAAGTAACAATAGTTTAATTTTGGGTCATTTAATGTTAAAATAGGCCTATTAAACTTGTTTTATAGGCTACTTTATCCCATCTTTAATTGTATCTAATTGATTAAACCTAATAAGTGGTAATTATGACACTAATTACCAATATCTTGATATTTTTAGCTGCTACTTAGATGATGTAAAATCCTGGATGAATTTAAAAATGAACATCTGCAAGTGACTTTTGTGATAAACAGCTTCATATCACATATTCTCATTTGAGATTTTTATTCTGCCTAATATGTTTTAATTTTTTTTATCAACTTACTTAAAGGCCACTTTTAGCATCCATTAAGTTCAGTGTCAAGTCATATTCTGTTTTTAAAATTTATATCATAAATAATGAATAAAATAAAGGAAGTACTCTATGAATAGCATTTACTAGTTATCTCGTTTGAAAATTATAATGATCTGGATAAGCATGAATATATACCCTCTATACTATTGCTATTATTAAATTGCACACTGAATTGGACATTTCTATTTTCTAAGAGCCTTTCAACATTATTATGTTAGCAAAAATTCTGGGTTGAAAAGTTCATATGGTTGGATCAAATCTGCTGTTGATGACATTTTTGTTTAATGGGATCCAAGTACTGCAACGCTGATGGAAGAAGTATGTAAACCACAAGGGAGACTAGGTTGAAAAATTAACCTCATATCTTGTCAGCCTATAAACTTTTCTACCAAACCTTGTAATTATTTTGTAAGGTTAAAATTCAAAAATGATGCAAAGGACTGAAGCAGCCTTCATCTTTAAAAATTAATTTCATAAATTAATGATTTTGTGACTATAAATCAAGGTCACCCTATACATGAGATTGACTTATACATGAGTATATATATATATATATATATATATATATATATAGTTTCCATTTTGTAGCTTTTGAGTTGGTAATGTGTTGCAGTATTCCATTAAAAAATGTATAAATGAAGCCACTATTATTTGTAGTAGTAGTATTTGTGAATGTAGAAACATTCTTTTCACTGTTTTTTTAAAAAATTTTTTTATTCTGATTAGACATAATGTTGGTTGGGCAAGTACGTGCAACTCAATTGGACAAACTGCTGGTTACTTTCTTGGGAATGTTCTGTTTCTGGCACTAGAATCTGCTGATTTTTGCAATAGGTACCTTCGTTCCAATCCTGATATTGATGGGATGGTCACTCTTGCTGGTAAGTATTCTAGTTATTACTCATGGTATCACAGGATTTATTAAACAAACATAAAACTTTCATTCACTAGAATGATCAAGTTCATGTTGAGACTGGAGGCGAGGAATCATTTATAATGCTTAAATTTTTAAGCCCATATAAGATTAGAAAGTAGTACATGTGCTGCTTTTTGGTATTACTGCCTAGAATCAGAATATAGCTTCCTGGTCTTTGGGCTGGGATCAGTTGATTTATATGTATAAAATTATCACAAAATTAAAATTTATAAAAATAAGAAAATATGAAATTAAAATAGTGTATGTGTGTGTATATATATATATATATATATATATATATATATTACTTAATCCAGTAAGTCTGGAGTTGGGAACAATTCCAAGCAGGACCAATAAAATGTCCAAAAATAGAATATTAAATTTAAGTAATCTCAGTAAATAAAATCCACAGAACAAATAATTTCTCTCCCAAAAAAAACAAAAAAAACAATTGGTCACATTAAGATAATAAATTTATTTCCATCCTTTTAAAAAGCATTGACATAAATCAATGTTCTAAAAAATTAATAGGACTTCTTCAGATCAAACAAGAAAATGGATTAAAATAGTTTTTTTCACATTCACAACCAGACTAGAACCCCCCCCCGCCCAACCATTATTTCTCCTATATAAAAGTAACCCTTTAAATTCAACTAACAATAAGTATCAATTTATCATAGCATGCAAAGGAACATCTGGTTTCATGATACTTCAAATTTAACAGAGGAAAAATTTACAACTACAATGATACATGTCTAAACATTCAAACCAGATATTGGCATGATGGTTAGTGTTTGTTAATGGCCCCGGAGACCTGGGATTGAACCCAGGTCTCCGGGGCCATTAATCCCAGGTCGAGTCATACCAAAGACTCAAAAATAGTATTTGATGCCTCCTTGCTTAACACTCAGCATTATAAGGTACGGATTAAGGGTAAAGTGGAGCATCCCGGGAAAGGAGTAGCACCCTCCCCTACACTTTAGTGTAGTAGCTATTGAAAAGGGAGCCTTTGGGTCACCCTTGACAATGGTTGCTAACTTATATATATATATATATATATATTAAAAAAAATCTATTATTCAGAGATATCTAATTTTAGTACATCAATTTTTATCATTAAAATGAACTAAAAAAATATACAGCTAATGTTATTTGTGGTAAAATCTCTCTCAAAATTACAATAATAAAGTAAAAATTACTAATATAAATTCAAATTTTTCTTTAATATTACAATGATCAGTAGTTTCTTTATTTTTATACAAATAATAATTGTTATTATTAGGTTTAATCTTTTTTGGCTCTTGATAAGTAAACTCTTCTTTAAAATCACTTTTCTTGAAGGCTTCAATATACAATTTACTACTTTCATGGAAAATTTTCTTATTTGATGATAATCTCCTTATTCTCATATTAACAGCTTTTGGGACTTATTTGATTATAGAACTTGGGTGATTAGAATTTACATTAATATAGGAGGGATATTGGTTTGATCTAATGAATAGCCTATAAGAGTTGTCAGAGAGGTTAAGTGTAACATCTAGAAAATTAGATATTTTAATATTAGAAGAAATTTCAATTTTAAATCCTAAGAATTTAAAAGCTCTTATAATCTTTTTTTGTATACTCGAACACTTAGGACCATCACTACTGGGGATGTATAAAATACCGTCATTATGGTATAATCCAATTTGTATAGGGTCAATGATCCTGCTAAGGGTATTTAATATATATAAATCCACAAGATCTGCTATTTGAGCAGAATCATATCCACCTATTGGAACATCAAAATTATGTAAGCCAGTTTTTATCCAAGTAGAATCATTATTCTTATGTACAGTTTCTCTACATGCTAAAATTATTTAGTATTGTTCATCTGTTATTTCTACATAGTTTTTTGCATAGTTAATACTATCAATTAAAACATTTTTAGAGATAGAAGTATAAAAATCAATTATGTCAAATTGAATATCCTTATTAATATATTTTAATCCCTATTAACACAATCACTGCACATCTATCACCATGAAAGTGGGCTGATAGTATAGATTCCCTTGACTCTTTCTCCCCCATGTTCCTATCAGAAATTTCTCTTGGTAGGTCTTCTAGATGGTATCCAGTGTGTGCACAAAGCTGATGTTTGAAAGTCTACTGGTCTATCAACACTGGTGTGTCCATGTTTTTGAGTCCACAGGAGAAGGTTGCTTATAAGTTCTCTCTGCTTCTCCAGCAATGGCTTGCATATTTTGTTCATCTTATTTGGGTGGTTTGTGAGATGGGAGGCAAGTGGTAGTACAGCTATTGTTTTGGAAGGTGCTGTTGGCAGGATTTGTTCAAAACCCCATGCAACATCCTTGTCTAGTTCTCATCTATCTTTTTCTCTAAGCATTTTGTTAGTTCAGGTGATGCGACCATTCATTTTTTTATCAGGGAGATCAGATTTTGATGTGATTGATAACTGGTTAATAGCAGTCCATGTCTTTCCTATGCGTATGTTGACATTGCTTTTTGTAGATGAGATATCACTGCAAAATGGTCTACTGATTTCAGACACTTGACAGTTAATGTGGAGGTGGTTCCATCTTGTTTAAAATACATGAACTCTGTTTTGTTAAATGTTGCAGACATCATTCTTGGTTGAATTTTCTCTATGCTATCTGGTCATTTTAAGGCACAAGGACTGAAAAACATTCCTAAACCTCCAATGGTGGCATTGACAGTTTTTTCATTCAGATGCTGACATAAATGTCTGATCATTACTGGATTCATGGTATTTTTGTTGTTTTATATAATATCTATGTTCCTGTACATATATGAAGTCTGTATGTTTTTAGGCTGCAGATTCAACAAGCTCAGGTAGCTGGTTTATTGTTTTTGATATTCTAATGTTAAAAATTGTAATGTTGCAAATATTCTTGCCTTTAAGTAAGTTTAGTTGATTTTTTGAACACTGGGGCTGAGCTCCTACCTCAGCAAAATGTGCCCCTTGTTCACCCACATGAAGTTTGGTACAGTTAGGATATTTGGTTGGAATTTGACTCATGATAATCTTTCAGCAGCTATTTTTTTCTTCATGAATAGATTCCACCCTTATAGATTAGTAGCAATAGTTTCTTGATTGAACTATTTGATCCTGGCTATTGACCTATGAAAATCCTCTATCTGGTGAAGTGTGCTGTTAACATGCTATTGGATCTTGATTATCGATGCTTGTGTGTGTGTTGTGTAGCGCTCTCCTTCCCAGAATTTGATAACCAATGTCAAGTTGTGGCAAGATGCCTGAATGATTATGGACATTGTATGTTTATTTGTCATGGAGTATGACCTCTCTGGTTTCACTCCAGTTTTATTGTTGCTGTTATACATCTCCAGTACTATGATTGTTAGGTTTGGAGGGTGGGAATTTTACTTTTCCAAAAAAGAAAAAGAAATTCTGTAATTTTTAAAGTGTAAACTTAGTTAAAGTTCAACTATCCTGTTTTGTTTTAATCTGGAATTAGCTTCTCAGCATGAGTTTAGCTTATTCCTTCATTTCTCTTATTGTCAACATTATATGAATCCATTATTTTATGATAGCTTATCCATAACCAGTATCATTGTTATTAGTATGCTTTCTTCATTGTTAAAATCTGTAATCTGTGTAATGTGTTATTGTAAGAACTTTAAAAAAATCCTGAACAAGTATATTTTAATGCAAAATAAATAATGTAGTGGCAAAATTAAACAATCTTATTTTACAAAGTTTTATTATATGTTGGTACTTTTGCCATTAATATTTTGTACATCATATATTCATGTTCAAATATTCTTGTTCAGTGTTTTAAGTTTTACAATATTATTAATGTTTTTTTGTTAGTCCTGTTTTATATTGGATTTTATCTTTAGAATTACTGAAAAATAATACAGTAATTTAAATATCTTGTTCAAAGTTTTAATTTAGTTAAGATAGTAATTTTTATTGAGATTTCATAAAATTAAATAAGAGGATTAATTGACTTTACAAATTTATGTTCACAGACTTTTCTTAGAAAATACTGTTTTCATAAATTTATATTTCAGTAAGTACCAAAAATTTTGGGGAATTAGATCATTTTTGGTATTTAAACAAAAATCTGGATATTTTTTTACTTAGCATTTTTCATGCAAATTCTTACTTCAAATATTATAAATAAATTTTCAAACACAAATATCTCTGGTACTATATAGTGGATGTAGATAATTCTTATATAGGAATTTTTTCTTAACTTTCCGACTATAGCATAAAAATCATGATAAAATTTAACTTAGTATAAATTTTGGGATATTTTCCATTATATATTAAAATGTATCAAATTTTAATATTCAACCACAAAAATATATTATAACATTCTAGGATGTTGATATATATTCTATTGAAATTTGATATGGTTGAATGTTAAATTTTAGTATCCTTAAATGATTGATTTTTATCATATTTTACTGCTTGGACAACGTACAGTGGTATCTTTAGTGTGCACAATTAGATAAATCTAAAAATTTCCTAAAATCTTTTTTTTTCTTTTAGTCTTTTTCAGAGTAATTTTCATGATCTGAAAATTATTCAATAACATTTTCTGTTAGAAGATGTAAAATTCATTAAAAGTGGTTGAATTTACCAAAAGTTATCAGAAATTAAACTTGTTGCTGTGTGAAAAATGTCAACTCAGTTAATGAGGCCAGAATATTTATGAATTTATCATTGTGGTGCGTCACCACTTTGTTGAGAATCTGAAGATATCATAAAAACATTGGCAGAGCAATATTTTAATTATTCATATATATATTAATTATATATGGGATAGAGCTGGCACTTCTATTTCATAAAGCCTATTTGCTAGTGAAAATCACAGTGGTGTCAAGAAGTATACAAAAATAAACTAAAAGCCATATTAATTTTATATGCATTAAATTTGGTGACACATTTGTTATATATATAATGAATTATTTTTTAATACTTTTATTAGGATTTTCACATATTTATTCATGTTTTAATTATTAATTTTTTGAAGATTTCATTATTTATGTTTTTATAAGATTGCATATAATGTGGTTTATTTTTATTTTGTAGGTTTCTTATTTTTCTGGGGTATTGTATTTTTAGTAACCACAACATTAGTTTTTTTCCTGAAACCAGAGAAGCCAGAAAAAGAAGACTTTGAACTTGGAATTATCGACACTTATAAACTCTTGATCCAAGTCATTAAGCTACCAGCAGTTCTCTCCCTTTCTGTAATCTTTCTTACATCAAAGGTAAAAATATTGTTATACATTGATCTATAAAACATAATCTTTCCAGGTTAAAATAAATTTATCATAGTGTATTAATAATATTCATGAAATTGATTTTCTGTCTGATGCTCTAACAACCCATGTATAAAGTAAAAAATTAATTTCATATTGATAAAAAACTTCCTCAGAGCCTATAAAAAGTGGTCTAACATACAATCATTTTATACATTGTTTAACTAAACTGATAAAAAACAATCATACATTGAGAATCAAATTACTTTGTTTTATTTAATGTCCTTTCATCAACATCCCCTCATAAGAAGTATGGAGGTATTTGATAGACAGATATGAGGTTTGAGGTGACTTTGATTGAAACAAGTGGTGAGAAAGTTTGCATTTTGCGTTTTATAAAGGTCGTTCAAAAAGTTATAAGCCTCGTTTGGATTTTTTTATCTGTTGCACCCCTCTTACCTTTGTATGGGCCTCACCTGCACAGAAATGAAGACAGAAGTCTGAATTAGTTTTTCTGATTGTATAAAAAGTGGTTGTGAGTTGCCACAACAAAAATGTTCTTTTTGGGGTGAGTCTTAGAACTTTTTGAACAACCCTCATAAATACAGATATGAATTTTAGATGATGCAAAGACTTTCTTCCTCTCTATGAGTGATGGTTTGAAAACTTAGAGATGGTTGGCTTGAATTAGTAACATATTAATAAACATGTAAACCAAACTGCAAATAAGTGTCCATTTTTTCTTGTTGCCTGGGATCAAGTGACACCTAAGAGATCCACAATGTTACATTAGTTATTTTCTTAATATTTTGATGACAAATTATTATTTTTTTTTTTTTTTTTGTTACACTTTTTATTTTTTCACATTGTCGGTAAACATATATATATCTTTATCTTTTTTTTTTTTTTTTTTTTTTTTTTTTTTGCAAACTTAGCATTTAAAAATAATTATTCCTAGGATTAAAGTATTGTTACTAGGTACATCCCATCAAGGATCAAAGCATAGTATCTGTGTGCTCTGAGAAAAGTATTAGACAAATATATATATATATATGTTTTGCATTTAAAATATGTGAATCTTATTGATAAAATAAAAAATTTCATTTGTTGATTTAATCAGTAATGGTTTCTAAGATCTCTTGATTTGATCATATTACTGTGATCCATTGAGTTGGTAATTTATGGTGATCTGTTGCGTTAATTAGTTATGTCAAGAAATCCAAGTTATACTAAACTCTTTTCTGAGTGTTTCAATAACAGGCTATCATTATGTTATACATAGCATTAGGATTTGAACTTTGGATCTTTTATAGTTTCTAGTTCAAACTGTTCAGTAATCATTGATCTTGATAATAAGAAAAGTTGTAAATCTTATGCTCTATTAGAGCATAATATACATTTTTTTCTATTTTTACAATTCCCTTTGGGTTCTTTAGGTTGGATTTGCTGCCTCAGACTCTCTGACTGGTCTGAAGTTGATAGAAGCTGGGGTACCGAAGGAACGACTGGCATTGTTTGCCATCCCACTGATTCCTATACAAATCATCCTGCCCCTGATAATAAGCAGATACACCAATGGACCCAAGCCTATGAATGTCTATCTGAAAGCCATGCCCTGCAGGTAAGAACATTCAATATTACTGTTCTTTGCTTTTAATCATTTATAAACATATATTGGCTTTCTAGAACTTTCTGAACTGACAATGTACTTAAAAATACAATTTTTTGAGACACATCACTTAAGTTTTATTAGCCAACCTAAATATATAATTCAAAATGTACTGTATATACTTGAGTATAGGTTAAATTTTGAAGGCCTAATTTTAAAAAATTGGTGTCGGTCTATGCATAATAAATTTTTAAGGTTGAAATTCACACATAACGGGAAAGAAAAGAAGCAGCTCTTGTCTTTGAAAATTAATTCCATGCATTAATAACTTTGTGATCATAAAACAAGGGTCAGCCTATACACAAAATTGACTTATACACTAGTTTATACAGTATATAAAAGATAATTCAATTAAAGATTCAGTTGATGATTGAAAAGAATTGACACATCTAGTGATAATTGGCAACTCAGTTTGGAAAGTTCTGCTTTATTCAAAGGTCAGATGAAAAAATATTTTGGCTTATATATTCTTGCAGCCTAACTGAAAAATCTCTGTGAATAAGTGAAATAGTATCTTCAAATTTAATTATTATAGTTGTTATTATGAAAAATATTTTGTTTGACCTATGCATTCATACATTTTTAGTAGGTGGAACAAAATGTTTACAACAATTATTACTATAAGTGTAAATAAATATAAAGATAATTTCTCAGTGTAACATTTTTATTGCAAAAAGTGAATTCTGGCTAATGAATCATTGTTAAATTCTTTTGTTCTGCATCCCTATTTTAAAAAAGTATTTGCTATTAAGTAAAATCATATGGTTAGGATACTGACTTACTGGTCCTATATCTACCTTGATTATTCCTTGTGATCTCTGCCTAAATGTTATGAATTTATTTACATTTAATCATGATGTACAAGGCTTTGTCAAAATTTGTTGATTAATAAGGTATTTGATTCATATTGCATTAACTGCTCTAACCTGAGAAGATTCAATACATTACTTTTATTTTCTTTAAAGTGTTAGCTTCAGTTTCACCAAATGAACATTTTGTTTACATTATTCATTTCTTTTCTGAGAAAAACCTTTTCTAAAAGACTATCACCTTCTATTTTCAATTATTATATTTAAAGATTACTAATGGCCATTCCATATGCTGGGCTTGTATACATGGCATCCAGAGTAGCAGTGGAACCTGGGGTCTACCCTCTATACTTTTATGTTGGAGCTATATTGCTTTATGCTTTGCACCAGGTATGTAATAATCTAATTAGTTTTCTGGCAAATATGTTCCTGTGTATATAGGTGTGTGCACATACACACATGCATGCGTATATACACATGGGGTGTATTCAAGAAAGACACTGAAACTGTATTTACCATGACAGAAATGAACAATGAATGAAATGTTAATCTTCTCCCAAATAGTTCCTTTATCATTCTACATGGTTATTCCAGTAAATTTTCCATTTGTCAAAGAATGTCTGAAACTTGTCTTGATATGTGTTCCAGTGTATTTCTTTTAATGACTTTTGTTTAAAAAGTATCAAGACTGACTTGTCTAGATTGTTTATTTCTAGGCATCATCACTTTATTATATAAATATAAATTGTTTACTTGTATATACATTTTCATTTAAATTTAAAAAAAAAATTTAAGTCTTGGTACTTTTTAATCATACCTCTTGAGTGAAAGTTCTAAATTTTTAAAGATTTGAATTTAGTAACAATACCATATATATTATATAAAATGACTAACTTAGAACTGGCTTGATTCTGCCAAGCACCATTGCCAATAGGCTACAAGAACATTTACAAATGTATGTGCTAAAATAGATTCTAATTTCTGTACAGTATTCCTTTTAAAAAAATTAGTTAAATGTTAGTTCCTAATTATTTGAATGAGTACTATAATTTTTTCAATTCTTTTATAACCTGAATGTTTATTAAAAAAACTAAAAATGTTTGTTAAACAGATAATAATAATAATAATAATAATAATAATAATAATAATAATAATAATTGAAAATGCAAAGTAGAAATTTTTAATCTCATTAATTTTTCTTTCAAATAATTTTCTGTTATAATAAAGTTTTTAGAATAAGAAATATAGTAATAATAATAATGATAATGAATAACTGCTGACAATTCATTATCAAAATTTAGAAAGATTTTTGAAAAAACATTGAAATAAATTTAACTATTCACAACAGTTTACCTCTTGGCATAAAATAGTCCCAGATGGGTTGGCATGATATTAAATCAATAAAAATTTGCATATGTATGTATAGGTTATCAATTAAAAAATAGGTATCACTCAAATATTGGTAAAAAAAAATCTTATATATATATATATATATATATATATATATTCACACACAATGTGTTACGAAAAAGTTTAAGGAATTTTCGACCATATATTGTATTGGGTATCCATATATATTGAAAATTCCCTGAACTTTGAGGTAACATGTTGTGTCTGTATGTAATATATAATATATGAAAGAAAAACAAGATTTTATTATATCAGGAAGAAAATCATTGTGTTAACTTGACTGAATATCAATGTGCTTGGATTTTTAAAAAATAAATTTTCCATAATACTTATTTCATAAGAGACAAATTGTAAAGTTGAGGTCCTTTTATATAGAACCTATTTTACCTTGCTTTCAGTCTGGGATTAAAGCATGGTATCTGTTCATCTCCTTTAATTATGTTCTTGTTTTTGGACAAGATGTGGCAAAAAAACTAGGTAAGCTAGGATCATTGGTTATAGGGACTACAGCTATTTTCGGCTTTGCTCACAACATACGGACTTTTTCTTTGCAGAAATATGACAGTGTGTATTATACCTCTGATTAAAGTATTTGTAGTGAATAATAGTTTTACTTTATTGTATATTGGTAACAAGCAATATACACTAGTAAGTTTTTTAAAATAATTCTATAAGATTACATTGATATCTTGTTGCAGCACATATACATATATGCATTCATATAGTTTTTTTTTAAATTACTTCAAATTTAAAAAAAAAAAATCATGTTCCAAAAAAATCATTAAAATAATTTTTTAATGTGATTTAATCAAAACAAACATTGAGAATTTTTTTAACTGAATAATTAAATTTTGGTGTTAATTTTTATGTTTCTTCAAGTTTTCTGTATCTTAGCCTAGTGCAAGTTTCTCATAGATTGGTTGTGAGTGTAGTGAGTTCTGTTCTCACTGGGTGCTCCATTATTTAGGTCTTGTGCCAGACTGAGTTAAGTTTAGTAATTATTGTATACTTACCATGTCACAATGGTTAGAATGCATTCTTTTCTTGCAAGCTAATTTGTCAGAGTACCCATGACTGTGACGTTGTTTTACAATAAGTAAGTCTTCTATTTATAAAAACAGCAAGAATGTCTTACTGGCTATTTCCTGCTTTTTAACAATCATCCATTTTTATCCAAAATTAAATCTATTTACTCAAGTATGATATTAGAGTAAGGAAATAACTTTCTACTCTAATGTTATATCTAATTAATATTACTAAATATTTGACTGATTTTTATAATTATAATGCAAGATAATGACTGGATGGCTAGTAGAAATGTTCGCTAAATGAAATAATTACAACTGATACTTATGAAGTGTTGTGATAATTTTGTTAATTATCTTTTATCCCATCTTCTATAATGCGATGTGTATACTTCCTTCGAGTTTAATAGATTGTATCATTCACAGTTCTTCAAAAGTTTGCATATATACTGTATATGTAATAAATATCATAAAAAAAAGACAATTTGGCAATAGTAAATAATTGTATTTTTGTTCAATTTTTAATTCTAACCAGCAATTCATGTTGACTATTGATACCTAAATTCATACAATTCTTATTTCCAGGTAGCACTTTACTGTATGTTTGTGGCAGTGATGGCCTTCAATGCCAAAGTCAGTGACCCAGCTATTGGAGGATCATACATGACTCTTCTCAACACCTTAAATAACTTAGGTAAATTATTATTTTGGATGTCTATGGACCAATGAGGTATTTATTGACCTTGATCCAAGGTCATATGTCATTGGAAAATATTCCTGAAGGAGTTTATTCTGCAGTTCACCTATTGAGGAAAAAGTTGTTAGTGTGGAACTTTTGTCAAGAATGAGGGATATGAAGAAAGTATGGATA
Organism: Sepioteuthis lessoniana; assembly: GCA_963585895.1. NCBI lineage: Eukaryota > Metazoa > Mollusca > Cephalopoda > Myopsida > Loliginidae > Sepioteuthis > Sepioteuthis lessoniana. Next base: position 80,737,681 of record OY757916.1, on the reverse strand, counting down.
AGATTCAAAAGACTTGATGAACCAAGTTTTAACTGGAAACTCCTGGGTTTGATGATACCAGGGTGTAGAACGTGTCTTGTACATCTATAAAAATAACAATAGAAAAGTGACAGGCATTATTACACCAATGAGAGAATAGTTGTATGGATGAAAAGAGTTCCTCACTAATCAGAACATTTATTAGAATAGTGAATTGTATTCTATGATAATGAGCAGTGTGACTTTTTTGTATGTTTTTCTGTCCATAATTCCTGTAAAATTAAAGTAGACAGACACAAAATAGCCTGTTGTGTATTTGCAACTGTTGTTTATAATATTGCTACTATTACCATTGATGATAATATTAGTATAGAAAACCATTCTAAGTATATTTGACTTTTTTCTCATATTAGAAAAGAAATATAGTATTTAGTTTCTTTTCTAAAAATTATCACATAGAAATTCGAATATTACCATGATGTTTTATTAGTAATTAGTTTTTTTATTTATAAGAATGTTTATAGATAAATTTTACACAGGATGATAGATAGTTCCACACACACACACACACATATATACATATATATATATAGGCTGCTATATTGAATTTGAATTTGGGCATTTTGTAACAGTCCCATCATATTAATCACTACTTATGCCTGAAATTTCTTATAGTGAGGAAAGAAGATGCACTGAGTCAATCTGACTCTCACAGCTTCAATAACAAATATCCAAGAAGAGCCATTCAAAAACATTAAATGTTATTGAAGCTGAAGATTTTACAGCAGAGTGTCCTAGATAGCTGCTTTAACAAAACATTGGTCCATAACTCTCAGAATGTCTTTTTCCTAAATGGATGATTTATGAAAATTTTGTTATCCTTCTCTGTATGAGTGCACTATATGTCTGTTGATCCCTATGAAAGGATCCATCTGCTCTTTTACAACATTTATTTTTCACCCAGCTGGGTGTCTAGCCACCCTCCTTATTGGATAAGTTTGGTGAGTGAACCAGTCATTGATCACTGAACCGTGCCGCAGGTAGCTGACTATAATATATAAGTTATGATGGGGTTCTGTTCTGATGTTTTAGAGCTGTTGTTCATTTCTGGTGAAAGTATGTAACCAATAGTGATGAATATGTGGAAAAATAGAATTTTTTCCTGAAAACTTGTTATATCAGTCAGTTCTTTTTATCTGTTGTAGTTTTTGTGGAAATAAGAAACATTACTTTCAGAGCATCTCTTATATATTGTAGGAGCTGTATTATATTTCCGCAATATTATTTATTGTATTGTTCATAGCATCTTATACATTTTTGCAAATATGTTATCAGGCAAGGTAACAAATGGAATAATTTTCCTGCTTATACAGCCATATCTCCATTTTTATCTTGTGTCAAATATAAAATCACTTTTTCCCCACTTGTGATAATTTTATTCATCATGTTATGCACTCTTCTTTATTATAGTTTATACATTTCCTACCTATTTAGTAAATGGTATTGCCATAAACTACTAAAATATTTGCACATGTCCAAGAGACCAGATTCTCTCAGTTTGTGTCAAAGTAACCAATTGCTGATTGGATGTATATTGCTAGAATACAGATTACTGTCATGTTCTTTGTTAAATAAAACCCAATGAAATAAGCTTAAGTCTTCTTATATCACTACTTTATATAAGTGACATAGTTATGATTCTATTCTGTTGATTTTCTTTTCAAGGTTTTCAGCACCATTTTTGTTTCATTTTGTTTCTTTTTTTTTTTCTTTCAGGAGGTAACTGGCCAGCAACTGTCTCTCTTTGGATTGTTGACAGTATCACGTTCAAGGGCTGTACTACCAATAAAGGTTCTTGTGCCAATAATGAAGAAGTAGAGGTAATTTACAAGATTCTGAGAATTTATTCTTTATTTTTAATTCTATTTAATGCTTTTATAAGACTTATGTGGATGTAAAATGTAGATGATGTCTAATTGAGTTATGTAAATATAGTTTATTGATTTTGATTATGTATTCTAGATGTATTCTCAAAGGCAGGGGTAAAAATTTCAGGGTACATAATCTCAGAAGGGACTCAGAAATTATTTTACTCCACATTGCTTAATAGGTTTGGGTCAACTGTACGAAAAAGAGCATTTAGAAAATAATATAATTCAATATAAAATAATTGTCAAAATATAAATGAAAAGGTTATTAAAAATGCAAATGTTCCCATAACAGTTCAAGCTTCAGGGTCCCACAAAATGTTGGTCAACCACTGCTCAAGAGAGATGACTATTAAATGCTAATTATGTAGTACTTTCCCTCATTTATTTATTTAAAAGTAATAACAGATTCTAAATAGAATTTGACTTGATTTTAAAGTGGTCTTTAAGTGAGTTACTTTAAGACTTGCTTTTGCAAACTGTTAAGTCACTTTTTATATGTACTATTTTTAATACTAGAAGAAGAAAAAAAATTAAAACAATGCATAGAATCTAAGTAGGAAAAGATCACCAGATTTTCTTGTAATTATATTAATGGATAAAACTGATCTGACTTTTGATCCAAGGTAAAAACGGTGGTGTTAGAGACATAACTGTATGAGCTGGAAAGTTTATTCATTTGTTGTTTTATCTTAGATTAAATTTTTGCAAAATTTCTAGTTTTAATACCAATCTCGTCTTTTTTTTAAAATAGAACCATATATTTTATGATAAAATAACTTTATGTATTCTATTAATTTCCTTTATTTGTTTGTTCTTCATGAATAATCTTTTTTTCTCCATTCTTTGCAGATGTGTACAAAAAGTGGTGGTAGCTGTTTTAGTATTGTTGATGGGTATTATGTGGAAGTTATTGTCTGCACATTGCTTGGATTTATTTGGTTCTTTTGGAAGAAGAACACAATTCGAAGACTTCAAAATACAAAACCAGAGTCTTGGAAAGTTCCTCAATATTGAATGAGGGTAAATGCTGCTCTTGTTAAAAGACTTCATAGATTGCTTACAGCTGGAATCAATCTTCATGCCTGCCATGCATATAGACTTATCTACCTATATTCCGTCATATTTGTTATGTTTTGCATATGAAAGTTGTATGCAAATGTTACAGATATTCTGGGACAGAGGTAGTATTTATCTCATGGGACCACCAGTTTTCATCTTTTCTGATAAATAAGCTTAATGCTTGCATTTTAAAACTTCAGTTTTCTTAGCTTTGTCTTGGGTTCAGAAAACAGATTTTTTGATATTTATTTTTTTAAGCAATAAGAAATTTCTTTTGGTAATAATTCAGGTTAAAAGTGATGCAGGTATCATTGATACCTGCATCGGAAAAAGAAGTCTTTGAAAAATTTAACCTGGACTTTAAGGTTAAAATTTCTGAGATGTGGTATTGTAATTTTATGACTTCATTTTATCAGACTAATTTCTGTTAGTTGCTATTAATTTGGCCACTCACAACTTGAATGACTAGTCTTAACTATTTTACTATTCACCAGATGCCATATTCATCTGAAGAAGGCCTGAGAATTAACCAGCTAAAACATTGAAAAAAGTGTTTGATAATGAGATCAATCTTTGAAATGAAATTTTGCAAAGAAGTCTTTTGAAAATTCTCTTGTTAAAACTAATTTTAAAAAATATTTTTCTATCATGGTTTGAAATTCAACAACATTCTAGAAGAACATGCCAAAATATTTGAACCCAAGTTTGATTTAACAGCAAAAGAAAAAGAAAAAATCTTCTTGGCAGCTTCCATAACATTGGTTGACAAAAGCACTGACTAGCAGACTGCTGTCAATTAGAGCCATTATTGCTCTTGGCTCTGTGATAAAACTATAAAATCTAAAAAACTTTTTGATGTAAATTTTGTTTTTGAAATGGCTGGAGAAGCCAAAGATGTTTATCCCAAATCAACCAAAAATAAAAAAATAAATAAAAAAAATAAAAATTAGCAGTTTGGTATTATTTGATGAATTACAAAGTTAAATTTGGATATTTGTTTTTATTTTAACATTGGAAATTAACTTTATTTTATTATTAGTGGAGATATATATATGCACATATATACCTGGTCCTTGCTTATTGGCTACCTTGTTTACTGCTCAGTTAAAACCTATTACTGGTATTGCACACCTGCTCAAAATTGAGATTGAGAGAAAGGTACCACTATGCTACTGTGCATAACAGTGGTATACATAAATTGTATTTATTTATTTATTTATTTATTTTTTTTTTTACACTTAATTTCATTATTGCTTCTAATAAAATTAGTTATCTGTTTAAATTTGATGTCTAAAAAGTTAATATGAGTGAAAGAAATTGTTACCTTTTATATGATTAGAGGGCTAGAGCAAGAGTAGCTAGACTTTTTCAGCTTGTGAGCTACTCTAAATGACTTGGTCAAAATGATCTGCTCATGTTAAAACATTAAATATATTTATATATGTACTGAGTATACTTTATATATACAATATATGTTCATGTACTTTGCATTGCTGCATGAAACCTTACAACAAAATACAATTGAATACATTTATTGTCACTACCTTGCACTGAATGGAGTCAGCCAGTTTTGGTTTGGTTTCTTTGTCTAATGGCATATCAACTTTTGTAGGTTATTTAATGTCAAAGTCACCCTTGTGTAAGGACTGTAGTGATACTATTTGACCCATAGCTGGGAGGATAAGGGGGTTCATGCCTTTCCCAATGGTATTTGTCTGAAAGTGAATGTAATAGTGTAGCTAAAATTCAAATTCACTTACTACAATTCTGCAGTCTGGCGCTTGAACCATTACACCACGAAGACACCCCCGAGTCAGCTAGGGTTGCATAATCTGGACAGTTCTGCTAGTTGCCAGCCTCAAACAGGCTTCCAAATGATCTTTAGCCATAGTGTAACAATACTTGGACTTAATTGTAGTTTTGCAGTTGCTTGCACATTTTTTTTTGTGGTGAATGAACCAAGTTTTAAGTAATAACAGACCTACTGCCCTGTATGTCAATCAAGTAGCACCTGGCAAAGGGAAGAGGGATGACAGGCTAACATCCTAAAAAAATGTCTTTTTTGAAAGGTGTGTGATCTACTGGTTGATCATGATCAACATATTGGGCATCTCTGATTTTTTTTCCAGTTAGATAAACTAATACGTTTAAATAATTGTGGTTGTTAAAAAGAATGTCCCAATTTGGACAATTAAAAAACAACATGGTAAAAAGTTTATAGTAAATTTACTATTGTATGAAATCTTAAAGCTCCTTGAAAACACTGAATAGTAATGTGAAACAATTTAGTCTAATGAATTAGAGTATGGAGAGAGATTCATACGTTGTCCAAGGGCATTAGTAGGAAGAAAGTGATTGATTTATCATCATTATTGTTTATATTTGACAAATTTAATTTTTGGAATTACATATCGTAGGTGATATGATTGGAAATCTTTTTTTTTTTTTTTTTATTGCAGCCGTAGCTAACTGGCATGTGCTTACAACATTCCTAGGCATCAAAGAAAATAATGGATTACTGAAACTCCATTTAATCATTATGCGCTGTATACTAGGTTTTAAGTTAATTGCTTTTCATTTAGGTATATCACTAATTAAAAACATTTTATCCTCATATTTATTTATGAATAAAGGGTACTCAGTATCAGTGAAAAAGCATATATATCTAAGTTAGGATGGTGTAAACATAGTCAATGGTGCTTGGTGACTGTCAGTTTCTTACCTATGTGATCACATTGTTGTCACCAGTGAGTGGGAGACAGGTCAGGGTTGTCTCCCTTTGACTTCAATATCTCTATTAAGGCGAACCAGAAGAAAAGGTGTTCTACAAGAATGATGTAGAAGGATTTCTGCTTCGGGTTCAAGATATGGGAAGATAAAAATAAATGTAACAGAATGAGCGATAAAACAAAATGGGCATTAGTTTAACAAATGTTTTAATTATAACAGGAAAAAAAATATAAATAGGAGATAGGGATTGAAGGTGCAAAAGAATAGTTACTAAGTTCACAATTTCAAATGAGCAAACATGATCACAAATATTTTGGGATTTTACTATTTATTTGAGTGATGATGTATGGACAGAATCATTTCTTGATATATGTGTGGTTGCAAAATGGGAATGGGGTTCAACAAACTTATCTTGATTGATAGTTTTTTTTATTTTTTTTTAATCGTTTCTGTTCAGTTATGTGAAGTTATTCATAAATCATTTTAATTGATTCAAGATTTTCTGTATATATATATATTCTTTATTCATCTCCTGAGTTGAAATAAGACAGCTCTATGCAGAAGGAATAATGAAGATGGCTCAGGGTTATTAGCAAACTTCATGCTAACTCTGGATTATCTTTGAACTGGATATTTTCTCGCTTGAAAGATCATTTGCATCTGAGTTGTATCATGTTGCATTTCCAACTAGCTCTATTTGGTTGTTTTGCATACTGGATTAATTGTTTCTTTTCTGGTGCTGTAATATTAACATAATATAGGCTGTCGTCCAATAAGCACTCCTCTAGGGCTTTGAATATCTGTGTTGCCTGCTGCTGCTATGTTAATATGGTGGTAGTAGTAGTAGTAGTAGTGACAAGCAGTAGGCATATACATGTGACTGGAGAGGAAAAGGTATTACAATATGAAAGAATTGTGATAAGGTGGCGTGGATCTGTAGGTCACCACATCACAAAATATATATCTGACAGTTACCAAACACTGTTGACTATCTATGCTATCCTAACTTATGTGTTCTATCACTAGTATTTAGCACTCTTTATTTATAAATATAACAAAGTACATTATTAATAAATATATGTGTGTGTACTAATATATACTTGAAACATAAATGGCAGTAACTCTTTTATACATACATACAAAATAAACAAAGTCAATCAGTTTGAACAAATGCCAAGCTGAAGTCATGGATAAAGTTAAGTGTTCTAAGAAGGAATCTCAAGATGAAGATAAAAGAGTAAACATGCAACCTGTCAAGATAAAGAGTATGATTAACTAGATATTAAAATGTGATGGCTTGTTAGTCACTAATTTAAAATTTTAGTTGAGAGAACAATTCATAAAGAGATAAAAGTAGTAGTTGATGGGTGGTGGAATTTAGATTGATAGATCATGAATTTATGGGTTTTATGATGTTACTAGTAAAAGTATTCTATTTTTTAATAGTGAATATGACTTGCAGTAGTAATAATAATTGTCAGATTACATTTTGCTTTCTTTTTATTGATGCTGGTATTTGTATAAAATAATGAAGATAAGCATGAGCTAAAATATGCAGCTAATAATCAGTGCTGTTTTAGATTAATTTATACCAATTGCATTTTTCTTTTTAAATAAAATGTTTTTCAAAAGATTTTAAAAAATAATTGCTATTTTTTTATGCAATTGTCTAAATATGAATTCTGCTTATGGCTAATTCAACATTCATGCTAGTTGTTGAGTTTCATGGGAGTTAAAATCTTGAATTGTTTTTTTTATTAGTTTCTTTCATTTCTTCCCATGTAAGTTGACTTTTTTATTTATTTGTTTAGAGTTCCAGTTTAAAATGAAAGTAGTATCAAGTATTTGTCTATGAAATACTAGAGCATCAATTAGTTAAACTCTTTATCTTCATTTATAGCATAGGCTATTTATAATGGTCTTCCAGATCTCTTGACTGTGAGCAATCTTTGCTAGAACCTTTACTGAGTGGTCATTTCTCTACATTTCTGTCCCTTTCCTTCTGTCCCAGGTCAAAAGCCTCGCTAGTTATGTCACTGGTATACTTCCTGAGGGTGTGACTGATTGAACACTACTTTCTTTTCAGGATCTGGGTGATAATTGGATCCTTATTTGTCTTTTCCTAGTGCTTTTCTCAGGCCCATAGAATTCTTTACAAGCAGCTATTTATATATGTTCTTATTTATAGAGTGTTGTTCTTGTCTGTCTTCATGTTTCTGAACCATATTGGAGTATGAATATCTAAACTTGGTTGAAATTCTTATTTCTCTTGTGCTCCTAATTTTCCTAAGGTCAGGAAAGCAGTTATGTTTTGCCTACTTTTCTCACATCTCCATCCATTCCTTTCTGTGTGTTGAATCCACCCCCTAGGAACTTTCCTGCTACTGTGATTCTCACTATCTTGGTCTTGCTTGTGTTGATGTTGAGACAAGTTTTTGTTGATGTTGATGCCAGAAGTGTTGTTTAGTCTTGCATCTGTATCTGGCATAGCACATGTGTATCAGGTCATCCATATAGTCTTGATTGTCAAACTCTTGTTTCATCTTTCTTCCATAGGTGTCTTTATGATACAATCAATCACCAGGATGACAGTAGGCATCTCTAGTGGCCTCCAGTCCTGTTGTTGAAGTGCTCTTGACAGCTATCCTGTATGCTTGATCCTTCCAAAAATTGCTCAAAGATGATATGCAGCAGAGTGATAGGGTCAGTACATGACCTCTTCTGTCTGAAGCCTGCCTGGTGGTCATTAATTTTGAGGTTGACTGTTCTTGAGAATAAAACTGTTGAGGACATAAGAAACAGACAAGAGTATAATTTCTGTGTAAATGTTGCAAAGGCGCAGGTCTCCTTTCTTAGTGAACTTGATGATGAAGATTTCCTTTTTCTCCTTAAGAAGCTTATCCTCCTCCCAACCCTTCTTGAAGAGCCTGTAAAGGAATTTGTGCTGATTTGTTTTTTTAGCTTCTATTGGTACATTGTCAGGGATAAATGCCTTCCATTTAAAAAAAATTTCCAATGATTTTCCTGACTTCTAATCTGCTGGGTTTATCATAGTTCATTGGCAGGGGTGTTTCTGCAGATATTATGTCTGAAGGGTCCTCAAGTGCTGGTTGGTTGGACAGTTCATAGAAGTGCTTAGTATATCCCAAGTTTTTCCTAGACTGTGATGAGAGGCTTCCTTTTTTTTTTTTTTTTTTTTTTTTTTTGGTATTTTCCAGGCAACTTTCTGATGAAAGTTGATATTATTCTATGCTGCAACTTCTGAAAATAACTCTTGGCACTAAAGTTTCAGAAAGCCTTTGTTGACATAAAAGGGAGAGAAAAACATCAATAGAAACATTTAGCTCCATTTTCCCTTTTACATGAAGATGTTACTTTCCATGCAATAACAATTTGGCTGATGTATTTTTTGTTCAAGCTGACAGATCACTCATCAGTTATCTTTCACAGCCTGATTTTTATTACTTCTTTCTGGATAATTGTTTTTCAGTAATCTTTCCTGCCTTTCTTCCACTTGAAAATTACATTGTCATGACAACAAATTTTTTGCCAATGATTTCCTAATTTTGTTGTCTACATTCCCTCAGAATCTTCATGCTTCAAACTCTATTTATTTATCATTCTGTTATCTCATTTTCCATTTTATAATTCAATTTAATAATGCTTTCCTTTTTGTTGTCTTAGACTAGAAAACTTTATGAATAATGATACAAGATGAAACAATTTTTTCAAATATTTTTAAAACTTAATTTTTTTAACACACTATGAAAAAATTGTCCTTTTGTTAGCAAAAAAATTGAAAGGGAAATTAATATGAACAAACATAAGAAACACTGTCTTACATTTGCCACCAGATAAAGCTATTTCAAATGTAATAAAAAAGGTATTAATGGTATTTATCACTTCTATGACCAAACATTTTATGACTGAATTTCTGATATGAAATTTTCTTAACAATGGCGTAACCATCTTTAGTTGTTACTTAATTTATTTTTTGTTATTTTGGGGCACCCAATCATTATTGAATGACTGGATGATTGATTTGGAATGAATTGTTATATTTAGTGTTGTGGGTATGTGTAAATTAGTGTTTATGTATTATAAATAATTGATAAATGTTGTCTGAATTTCTAATGAAAGAAAGACTTTCACATATATGCCATTAAAATATTCCAATTTTAATGATCAATTTATTGGAATTTTACCTGCCTTATCTAGAAAAGTTTAATTTGATTTAATCTTTCATTTTTGATATTTTTAAGTGACACAAATTGCCACTATAGAACATTTTTTAAAGATGTAAATAATAATAATAATAATAATAAAGACTTGCAAAACTATACTGCCATTTTGAACACTTAAATTTGATGCTCTGCTTGCTTGACACCTGTTGCAAATGACAGACTATTGAAAATGGATCATTTAAAAAAAATAATCATGGGAAAAATAAAAAAAGTACAAAACAATCGTTTGAGTATCATAAGATTTTATTTTGAACACTGCAGCTTTGAACCAGATGATCACTCAACTAAAGTCTGTTATAAATACAATCAAGTTTTGTAAATAACATATCAATTTATATATGGGAAAAATAGGCATTATTACTTCATGAATCTTTGGATTGGTATCCTCATCTTTTGTTTTCTTATTAATCCTGACATTTCAGCTAGTGTGTTCAATCCTCCTCAGATATAAAACTAGTTATACTTCTGTAATATCCAGTTATTTATATATTTTAAATAAATCTTGTTATTTTTTTTCAATTGGAATGATCCATAAGTAATCAAAATTTTGTGTTAAATAGTTTTTTTTAAATTGGTTTGTCAAACTAGACTATATACATTGAAAAGAAAAGAGTATGTTTTTTGATTTTTGTTTGTCATGACAATTATGGAAAACCAGAGTGAACATTTTTCTAATTCATCTCAGATATAGAATTCTCTTCCTGAAGACCATTATTGTATTGTTATTTAGATCATCTGCATAATAAAGGTTAAAGGACACCTCAAATCAAACATTGAGTAAAAAGGATACTAATCCAAATAATATAATGAAACAGTGCTTTGAGATTCAGATAAAAATAAGCATTGTTATCCCTCACAATGCTTATTTATGGTTGTCTCTGTTTGTTAGTATTTGCATGAGGTGCAAATTACTTTCCCAGCCTTTTTATTGCTCTAACACAGACCTTTATTTTGTATTAACCAACACTATGTGCCTCTTTATTATCACCTATTATTGTGGATGAATATGTTTGTATATTCACTGTTATTTTTCTGATGTCAGTGGATATGTAATGGTCTAAAGATATCGTATTGCATATGTTGCTGTCAGAGACTATTAAAACTATAAATTAGCAATAATTTATTCTTTCAAAATATACTATGTTAGGATGTTTTGAAGCATAAAAACATGTGGACACTTGTAAATAAAATTCAGTGCATAGGTTATTTGTAATATATACAGTTGTTTATATTCATAAATCCATATTTTTTAATTTATTTTTTGAAATCAGAAAAATACTCTAAAAAAGTGTATTTGGAAACTTCTACATCAATTTTGTTTATATTCAAAGCTCAAATTTTTCATCTTTACTTTTATTTTTCAATGAAGAATTATCAACCATTAATTTCAATGAGTATATTCTTTTATCATTCTTAATTATCTTTTTAAATTTTTTTTTATTGCAACTCACTTTGCAAATGGTACATTTGGATGGATTTTGTTTTAAAAAATAGGTGTGTGTGTGTGTGTGTGTGTGTGTGTGTATGTATATATATATATATATATATATATATGAAACTGGAGATGCTTTATTCCGAAAGAAAAAAAAATTTATTGGCAATTATTTTTTTTCTTGTGGGCTCTGGTCAGTTCTAATAACTTCCAAATGGTATCCCTTTGTTATTTGACCCCATGCACAACAGAGACGGGATCAGAAGTAATGTATCATGGTTAAGTCATGTTGACTCCAGTTTTAATCATTAAATAAAACAACCCCATGATCCTAAGTAAGCATGAGTCTACCCAAGGAAAAGAGAACAAAGAAACAGGAAATGACTACACACTTCCTGTTCTCGAATGTTGTGGAATTGTCTAGAAGATTCTAGAGAATTTAACCGGCCAGGCAATGGATTTAGGAACCGGTCCCATCCCAGAAGGAAAAAGTGTAGCTTCTAGCCAGCAGAGTAGAGCATTTCCTAGCCTAAGGATTGTAGTTGGGATTTTTACTCATTATATTTGAAAAGAGACTACTGTTAGTGAGCAAGAATACAAAAGACATCTCCTTGGCACCCCTGCATATTTCCACCACCCACATTAGTAACAGTAAAATCATAACTTGGTGAGGTAACTGCAGTTTATAAATAATAAATTGTAGATTGGCAACTAAAGTGAATTGCAATAAAAAAGCAACTAAAATTAAAATGACCTTTAATTTTGACAAGTATTTAAAAATTTTTGTTTTTGTTTTTGGCTACTTATACACTGAATGAATTTATACATACATATTCATCTCCATAAGAAATAAATCTTGTTTTTATTAAATGAATATTCATCATTGTCAATTTATTAGCATTACTATCAGAAGATATGAATGAATATCAAAATGATAAAACTTGGTTACATTTTCTCTTTTAATCTTGCATGTTGTTTGGATTTACTTCCAAGAAATTATTTTTTTTAAATTCTAAAGGTTATTTTTATTTTTTGAATTAAAATTTTTTTTAGGTGTATGTTATATTTTATAGCATATGAGACCACAGTTTTTAATAGATAAAACTATATCTAAGTTCAATGTGAAGTTGAGATATCTCCGAGGCTTATGCAGTTGCAGTAGATTACCAGTATTTGTGCCTACCCTAACTCCATAATCCTCATATATAAAACACAATGATGTATGTATTTGTGTGTATGTAATACACATGTATATATCCAGAAGAGTTCATTAGATAGAAATTGATGAAATGACCATTTCTCTGCTGTGGACTCTTCTAATGATATAATAGTATTTTATTACACTAAATTTGATAAATAAAATTCATAATTATTCAATACTGAATAGAGTATTCTTTTTGTAAAATTTTGTTGGTAGAATATTTTTTTTAATTTGAAAAATTGATGTGTGTATGTGATACTTTTTATATTTACCAGAAAAAATGATGAGAGCTCATTCAGCCATCTTTATATATTGGACCCTGATGATGTATTAGGGATAGAATTTTCTTTTATTTTAAAACATCATAATTTATGTTTTAGTATAAAGGAAGTATGGAACATAACAAAAAATACATAGCAATGTAAAGTTTAAATAAATACAATTGAATTGCAAAACTCTTTTTGGTGGTATGATTAAAACTTGTGCTATTAAATGTAATGAAGTGACATTATATACCTTTTAAATATGATATATTTGTATTGTTTTTTTACTTATGCCTTTAAGGATGTATCCATCTATTGTCTTGAATTCAGTGTGACTTAGTTTAAAGATTGTCTTTTGTGTAATACTGTATAATTTGTGAATAATCTGATTTTTTTCTGATTATATTAATATTGCTAAATAGATGTTTCTGTTGTTTTGTGTTAGTTAGCAAATTTTCATTTTTTAAAATAATTCATGTAGAGCCCAATATATATATGCATTGAAATTCTGGGTTAAAAGTTGACAAAAAGTAATATAAATTCATGTGAAAAGTTGCCTTGGAATAAAAATTCCATTAATTCTGAATATTGTTTTTATTAAGTGTTTAAACAAAGCCTAAGTGTAAGCTTATGGCTAAATTTTCAGTATTTTTGATTTATAAAGATATAACTAAAAATGTTTGAGAAATATGGTCTGTAAAATATCATTCTACAAAATTTAAAGTTGTGATTTTTATGTTCTTGTTCATTTTAAAACTAAGTTACATAAACAAAATTTACTTTATTTTGAACTTTAAGAGCCATTGTATCACTAATATAACTAACCAAAGAATATTTATCATATGTATCATTGCATAATTAAGAGCTTCTTATCTTCAGTTGAGCTGTGAAAAATAACTGCATCATTAATAGAAGAATGTATCATTATTAACATACCTCACTTTAAATTTACCATTCATTTTGTTCATTTAGTAAAGTGTTTATAACTCAATCTCTAATCTTGTGATGTAAAAGTAAACTCAAAAAAATAAAAATTGTCTAACCATGGTTGTGTAAGCCTCAGGCTTTGATTTATACCTTATATTTTGCTACTTGTAAATGTTTATTGTAAGAATCAGAACAGTTGATAAATACACCAATATTATTGTTTCATTTTTATTTGTAGATGAAGCATTGTTAACCATGACTATTAATTTTGACTTATATTTTCTTTCAATGCAATTTGCTTCTTTGATGCTGTAAATTGAGAACCTGAATAATTAACAAAAAAAAGCAACTAAATAAATTAAAATGAAATAAAATACTAGAAAACAACTGAGAAATGAATGTTAAAATAATGTTTAATGTCTATAGTCAACAAAACTGAATAGCTTTGACCAGAAGAATAGGTAGAGATTTGGGAGTTTTTGGTGGATGATTTGGTTCCTTAGAGGACCCTTAAAACATTCAGTAAGATTTTTTATGTATAATGTCAGTTGAAATGAAGAAAATGAACTATCATTTATAAAGTTTTTGGGGAAAATAGGGGCAGTAAGACTTAAAGATTTGAAAAGGGTAGATGTTTGTTTGTTTGGGTTTTATGGCATATCAACCTTTGTAGGTTATTTAATGCCAAATCCATTTTTATAGAAATAAACAATTCAAAAAGGATAGTTATCATCTGAAACAAAAAATTTTAACTTTGAAAAAAAGTTATGTAAACTATTATGGGTTTGAATGTGCTGCTATCTCAATGTGTGTGTATGTGCTTGTGAAAATATGATCTTGTGTAGAATAGAAGATTGATAGTCATAACATCTGAACTTATATCCAAACTGTCCTCTTAGTAGGTTCATTATTTAGTCATCTAAGAAAAAAAACTAATTTAGAATTAAAACACAAAACCCTTTCTATTCTATTTGTCTTTTTAAAACATTTTTATTTTGGTAATTTCCAAAATTTGACAAACTAATTACTACATTTATACTCATGAATTGAGTAAATTTATTTATTTATTGCTAACCAAAATAAAATTTTACTGCTGCAGAAAAATTCTCTTAAAAGGTTTTAAGAATAGAGTGAAGGCAAAATTCATATTTAAATAAAAGTACTTTTAGGGATTCTAAGTATAACAAATGGAAGCCCATCTAAAGAATTGCTTCAAATGTGGCTTAAAATTAAGGTGCTAGATCTAATATTTAAGTCCATTTTAATGTAAATTCATTTCTCACTCTTCATGAAGTTAGTAAATAATTTATAAACTGATTTGAATTTGCTTTTTGTTTTAGTTTGTGAAAAGGTAAATGTTTTTTTAATTTGATTGATCAGTTAATTTATCATTTGTAAATGTTATAATTCAACATGAATTACTTTTGAACGTTCTGGAAATAAATTTTTTGTTATTGTTAATATTTGTTATTAATTTCATTTCATTCTTATTTGTAAACTGAATACATGATAATTTTTTAATTTCAAAGAAGTTTTTTTATTTTTTGAAATTTTATTTTCTTTAATTTTTCAAAGATTTAGATTTTCATATTTTTGTTTTTCATCTGTGTCTCAGCGAATTATTCTCACTGAACTATTTCAGTCCCAAAATTGTTAATATAAATTTTAATATGAATTTTAATATAAATTTTACATACTAAATGTAACAACTCTTATGGGACAGATGTAGTATTAAATAATTAACTATTGTATAATAGTACTCTCATTTTATTTTTCCTCAAATGATCAAAACTTTTTTGGCAAAAAAATCTATTGTGTTACATTGCAATTCTTATTCAGTATTTTCAAAATTTTTTCTAGACTATTTTTTATGGAACTCTTTATTTCTAAATAGTGAATTGGTTATAACCTACATAGCAACCTTTATCTTATTGGGTCACCATTATCAGGAATATCTTATTGCAACAAATATTCTACAATGACTTACAAACAAATAATAAGAGCTTCCGTTGACTTAGTTAGACTCTCAAACCATCTGGTGTTATTTTATAGCTAGAGGTAAAAAAGAATATATAATAAGCATCTTGGGTATCTAATCATGGAACAGCCATGAGGAAACTTGCCTCATAGATTATTACTACTATAGTGAGTTCAATTCTCACTGAGCACTCCTCAGTGCCAGACGAAGTTAAGTTTGAAAAATACCTATTATAAATTTTGAATATACAGTTCATAAAAATATGCATATATGAATAAAAGTAAAGTTGGCGACTGCAGTCGAGGGTAACCTGAAGGCTCCCTTTTCAATAGCTACTACACCTAAGTGTAAAGAAGGGTGCTACTCCTTCCCTGGATTGCTACACTTTACCCTTGATCCATACCTTATAATGCTGAGTTACACAAGGCAGCATCAAGTACCATTTTTTGTGTCTTTGGTATGACTCAACCTGGGATTGAACCCCGGTCTCCTGGACCATTGGTAGCACTCTACTCATTAAGCTAATGCATATATAACTTAATGATAATTACTTGATATTAAAGAAAAATGTTTCCTCAAGATAGGAATACATGTCTATTGTAATGTATTTTTTTTTATTGCAGCATATTGAAATATTTTTGTCTATAACTTTGAGAAGAATTTTTAAATTGACCCTTTTCATATTTTTGGTATTAGCATATTTCAATCAATCCATTCTTGAAAAGGTTTAATTTTTTAAAAAAGGTTTTAAGTTTTTCATGAAAAAATGAAGCTTCCTTTTTTTTCTCATGCGTGAAGAATAGACTATTATCATCAAGAATTCTAAAAAGGGATTCTGTTGTTTGAATAATATCTGCTATATTTTTTCTTTTTTTTTTTTGTTTGGGTACAGGAAAACAATAAATGTGTGTATGGAAGGAAAGAAATAATATCACTTGTAATAACTAGTATAAATAAAAATGTGCTTCTTCCCACGTTCATTTTGTTTTGGATCTTCCTATCCCACTATGAGATATAAGAAAGAAAACATCTCAGTTTAGTCTACAAGAATGCCGGTAACTCTGAAAATCATTCATTTTGAACAATTATTGAATATTTCAATGTTAATTGATATCATTAGGATACAAGGAACACTTGCTGCTTAATTCTAGAAGTACATATAAATTAATGAGATAAAAGATACAAAAAGCTGGTGGATAAAATTACTATGTATAAATTAAGTTTAAAATGACGCGTTCATGATAGAAATGTTTATCATCTTGAATTCAGAATTGAATTTGTTCTTTAGAATTAAAGGAATTATGGTTTGATTTATATTCCCCAAAAAATGAAAATCTCACCTCTAGGGTGAGTTTTCAGCTAGAATGAAAAATAAATTTTGTTCATTAGACATCACAAATAGACTATTACATTTATATTCTGTTGTAGCTGTGTGTGTGTATATATATATATATGTATATATTAAATTCACTTTATAACAATTAGTACAATGTAAAATTCCTCTATTTTATTTCATCCCATTTAACCTAAGGTTGAGATATGTGTGTGTAAATAAATAAATATATATATATATATATATATATATATATATATATATATATAATGAAAATGGACAAATTAAAAAACACTAGGTTTTCAGAGGATGATTTTATGAAAATAAATTTTCAAACACTAATTACATAACATAAATTAGAAATAAAACATGCCCTATGGAAATTGAAAGTTTAAAACTTTTCCCTCTTCTTTGCTTCATTTAAAAATTCATACAACCTGAAGAAGGTTTAAAAACCAAAACATTTAATGTTGGCAAACAATTCAAACTATAAATAAAATCTGATTCTGAAGACCTTGTCATGGTTCATAGGTAGCAGATATATGAATTTTTATCAAGGACAAATTTGACCAACGCTAACTTCCAGTTTAAAAACCTTTTAGAGTGGACATGTTGGGCAAATCAAAGGCTGTTGGCGCCTAATAACCCACGTGACACGCAAAGCCAGTTAGCTAAGAACAGCATACACCCACTCACCTCTGGGAGATGCAACCATTTAATTTGTATTCAGGAATAATTTCCTGAACCACTGAATGGTTGTTGAACCCAGAAATAAAGACAAAATATAAAAGATATCTTGGCCTCGTATCTTCTCTTCCTGTCTTCTTTTATATAATTCCTTTACAGCCTTCATATCTAAGAAGTTAAACCAGCAAGATAACATGGGGTAAGAATAGAATAACCCAGAATAGTCAGATAGCAAACAACAACATAAATTACCTTAAAATTCCATACATACATGCTGACGAACACAAAACTACTCCAACAACAACCTTACTTTTTGGTATTTGTACATATATGTACATACATATATATTATATATTATATATATTAACTGCTGACTGTGCCTGGAAGAAAAATCATATATCCTAGAACATGCTGAAAACAAGTTGCTAAAAAGAAACAAGTTAATATGTAAATGTTAACATGTCAACAAATTTCTTCTGTGTTAAGTACCGCCTGACCCTGACTCATCTCATAATTTATTCCTCAAATCAGAATGCCAGGAAAAAATGAATTTTAATTTAAAAAAATCTTACTTTAGTTGTCTAAATTTCTGAGACGAAGCTTGATGAATTTTATCATTAAGGGTTTTCGGACTATTGTCTCCATCTTTATTGTTATTTCCACAACGCAGTAGTACGAGGTGAGATTGAAAAGTCGGGTATGGCGAACCATATATGGAAGAAAAAGGAAAACCATCTGCCTTATGGGATAAAGTTGAAATAATTGAATGGGCTGAACATTGGAGGATTAGACGCCTAATGGAATCAGCACATATGTTGGGCTACAATGACATGCTGAGTAGACCAAGTATAGAGTTGAATACAATATGGGAAACGATAATTAAAAAGGCTAGATAAAAAAAAATCTGAATATGAGCACTGGTAAAAATCATACATAATAGTAGTAATCTAGTCGAGTAAGAACATTAAATTTATAAGTCCCAAAAATTCACAGGACACATAGCGTAACGGTTATAGGCGTTGGTTCCCTCAGCTTCTAAGGAGACAATCATCTGGAGGTTGGAGGTTCAATCCTGACTGCAGGCGAATAACAATACAGGAATACTTAATACTTGTACTCGGTTATGGCTAACGGAATCAGAAGAGGCGACCCCCCGTGGATTCAATAAAGGACGTAGTTCGAAGTTCCGTGAAGGTTCCCGAGTTCGACAAACAAGAAGGTCGGAGGACATATCGGCCGAAACGTTGCGGAAATAACAATGAGGACAATAGTCCGGAAACCCTTAATGATAAAAATCTTACTTTAATATTTTTTATTTATCTATATTTTTTTATTTATGAGATCTCATAGGACTAGCAAATCCAGCTTTGGACAAATAGACCTGACTACTGATGTTACAAACATGTTTATGCCGTAAAATATTTTGGATTGAGGTCAAGCCCTGCTTCTGAAGTGCTCGTTTCTGACTGGAGTGTTCGATTCTCTTTGTGAAAGTGATCCACGAAAGCTGTAAAGCTTCAAACGCTCTACAGCTTTTGTGGATCACTTTCTTCCAAGTTGATCGGTTTACCGTCATCAGATCCCAATTTCCAGCGCTCTGTGTTTGTTTTTGACAACATCTATCAAATGTTTCTTAGGCTTATGTCTTGAACATCTATCATATTACAATTCTTCCGAAAATAGCTGCTTCGCTAGCCTAACGTCCTCCATCCTGGTAAGATGCCCAGCCCAGCGTATCTTATCGCGTATAAAAAGCATCTCAACACTAGATATATCGGCTGGCTGAAGAACACTAATGTCTAGTGTAAGAAATTACTATATGATTTTAGGATTCTCCTGAGACAAGTTAAATGGAATTTTTCCAATGTTTTGATGTAACATCAATCATTAGTCCAGGTCTCCGAAATACATCAAAGGACCAACAAAACACACGCTACATAGATTCTAAGCTTGATTTTAATGGTGTCAGGCCACACATGGCTTTCGAGCTTACCGAAAGTCTTCCTGGCTTAGATTTATTTCAGAATCTATGAATCCATCTGTAGAGACAAGGCAGCTTAGGTATACCAAAGAATCAACCATACCCAGTCTTGTACTCTTGACGAAGATGTTTGTATTGACATAGGGTTGACCTGGAGGTGGAGCGAAACGTGTACGAGAGATTTACAGCGAACGTACTTACGCACACTTGCCCGCGCTTACACACATATACACACATTAAAGCAATAAAAATGTTCAATAAATTTGAAAATATATGTTATAATGTAGCAACAGAATTACAATCAAAATGTCAAAAACTTGTAGTAGTATGTAGCAGAAAGAATTTCGAATTTTTTTTTAGCGCGTAAATTAATTTGACCGTTGTGGTCTCGTCGCATATTTTCCCCCAATGAGGATGACTTATCTCATTGTGCCCGAATGACTTTCACAGGCAACATAAAAGGCGGTGAAAGCGCGCTAAACTTCCTCTTCCTCAGCATATTTTCGAGTAGGACAGACTTGTCCTCTCTTTCTCTTTAACGGCAGAATACATCACCATGAGGAAAGCACATCTAATTTATGGACCTTTGTGCATAGGAAATCAATCCTTCATCATTCGTTCAACCCTCCTAGACCAACGGTTCCTAGATGATTTAAATTGGATGTTAAATTCCGCCTCTGACTACAGCAATTCGATTCCTGTTCTGATATCAGCAACTACACTTTAGCCTTGACTACAGCAACTCAATTCCTTCTCTGACATTAGCTACTTCATTCCTTCTCAACTTTTCTTCCTCTTGCGGCTTACAGCACAAGGGTTCCTTCAT